>JACGAQ010002503.1:0-40320 GCA_014119065.1 Orius insidiosus
CTACGGTTCGTCAGGTGCGAAATGTTTCCCAGGCCTGGGAAAATGTGGTGCAGGGAGATCCCGAATTGGTCCGGAGACTCCAAAACACCGAAAGGAGACCCGGACGATAGAAAAAAGAAGAGCGTCAACCCTAAAAAAGGAACGAAATCAAGAAGTACGAAGCGAAAAAAGCGGATCTGCACGAGAATGATATCACCAACTCTGGAAAGAAAAAGTGGACGACTGCTAAGAAAGGAGGAACCAACACGACCATGTTTTATTTTTAACTTTTGTAAAATTTAATTTTGTTGTAAATAATGTTTGTAAATAAATAAATAAAAAAAAAAAAAAAAAGGACGTGGCATTCGGCTTGGTTTTAAAAAGACGATCAGTCGATGGCTACATCTTTTTTTTCCCCACGAAAGACTTCGACTTGGCACCGAAAGAAGCATCCTGAACGCAGCAGAACGAGAAGCATCCTCGAAAAATCTAATGTTTTTCGTTCCATTTTTTTTTTTTTTTGTCGTAGGCAACTTTTACTTGAATAAATAATTCCTTTTTTGTTATTTATCGAATTACCCAATTAAAGTTATTCATCATATAGTATTTTAAATTTTTTGAGAAAGGTTACAAAAACGGAAGGTTATAAACACTATCCTTTAAGAAAATACAAGAACTTGTTTTCAATTTTCCTCCCCCGTCTCCTAAACATTAAGAATTTGCCAGAATATAAATCCGGAAAACATAGGCAAAATGTAACTCTTATGGTTGAAAACTCCTGGGAAAAGACCCTTTTAACATGGATAACCGGAAAAATCTTTTAAAAAATAGATTTCAATTTACTGGGATTATATCAGGCGGTTTTTCCACTTTACTCATACGAATAAAAAGAAACCCATTCTTCACTTAAAATAGTCCAGTAAATAGAATAAAGTCATTTTTCATAACTGGAAGGAGAATACCATCTTTTTACCATTGGTTTTTTTCGTACGACCAACCGTATCTAAACTACGAGCGCGCGAAAAAGAGCACTGTTTACAATTTTCTCCGATTTTCCACTTTCCGTCAACTAATAACCCGAAAACCAGGAGAAGATTTGATCTCAGCAAAAAGTTTATTTTATGAGAGTAATTGTAATGAATTCAATTTACTTTTTTTAAATTAATGTGTCAAAAACCAAATTCGAGCAGTGGGTAAGGGGATTGAAGACAATTAGAAGAAATACGCTTTTTGTGCTTCAGGAGCGTTGTCTTGAAGAAACTTATTCCTTTTCACTATATTATTATGTTTATTAATTAAATTTCGACGTATTTTTGAACACAGCCTTGCTGCTAATAATATTTTTCTGGCAAATGTATATTTTGACGTATTTCGGGTGTAAGGTTACGTTCTTAAGTGAACAGGTTATAAACAAACGACCATGCGATTTTTCGAATGAAACAATAAAACTCGGCTTCATGAAATCATAGAAAACCGATTGAGCCGTTCGATATTTGGGGCAACCCTTCTCTGGAGGAAAAGCCTTATCGAGAAAACCTCTGCATCAGCAGGTGGAAAATAAATATACTTGAATTACCGACGGGATTGACCAAAGAATTATCATACATTTTAAAAAATGTAGCATTCCAAATAAAATGATTTTAACTAAAGCATAGCTTTCTTTTTGTTCGTATGAGTAAAGTGGGAAAATCGCCAGATACAATCCCAGTAAAATTGAAATTATTTTTTAAAAGAACCTTCCGGTTATCCTATGTCAAATAGGATAAAGTTCTTTTCCCAGGATTTTTCAACATTACATTTTGCAAATGTTTTCCGGATTTATATTCCGGCTGATTCTTATTGTTTAGGAGGGAAAGGAAAATTGATATTGTAATTGGTTTAAATTTTCTTTAAAGAATAGTGTTTATAACCTTCCGTTTTTGTAACCATTCTCAAAAAATTAAAAATATTATATGATGAATAAATTTGATTAGGTAATTCAATAAATGACAAAGGGGAATTATTTATTATAGAACAAGTTGCCATAGACATAAAAATGGAACGAAAGTCACAAAATATTACGAGGATGCCTCGCGTTCTGCTGGGTTCAGGAGGCTTCTTTCGGTGCCGCGTCGTGGGGAAAAAAAAAGAAGTAGCCATCGACTGATCTTTTTAAAACCAAGCCGAATGCTACGTCCTTTTTTTTTTTTTTTTTTTTTTTATTATTTTTTATTTAAACATTATTTACAACAAAATTAAATTTTACAAAAGTTAAAAATAAAACATGGTCGTGTTGGTTCTTTCTTTCTTAGCGGTCGTCTACTTTTGCTTTCCAGAGTTGGTGATGTCCTTCTTCGTGCAGATCCGCTTTTTTCGCTTCGTACTTCGTGATTTCGTCCCTTTTATAGGGTTGACGCTCTTCTTTTATCGGCCGGGTCTCCTTTCGGTGTTTTGGAGTCTCCGGACCAATTCGGGATCTCCCTGTACCACATTTTCCCAGGCCTGGGAAACATTTCGCACCTGACGAACCGTAGATACCGGAACTCTTCTCAAAATATTAGAAGCCATCTCCGGCGGAAGGTCTCGGATGAAGTCTCTTTGTTGCTGTTGTTGTTGGTGGTGATTTCTGCGTCCGTCGTTTTCCATTTTTCTCAAGCGAGTGACTCTTGGGAAGTGGAAGGTAATTTCGAGAGCCTTGGCCAAAAGGACTCATACAGACAGCGCCCTCTGTGGAACAGGAAAATTTTTTACCAATTTTCCTAATATTGTCAGGCAGCATTTCTAAAATTTTTTTTTAACTGTTCATCTTTATTTAATAAGATAAATTAAATTATGTTTAAGGTTTTCCTATTTGATGAAATCTCTTCGCTTTTTTTTAAACGAGTCTTTTTTTAAAAAACAAGTGATCGTTTTTATGGACTGCGTAGAACGAAAATGAAATCAATTTTTATTGTTATGAATTTAAATTTCAAGTTATATAAATAAATTTTAAATGCTATCTCCTGGGCAAACGTTAAGCTTTTAAAAGAATGCTGTCCGACATTATTTTGAAAAATTGGTAAAAATAGGGAAAAATGGGAATTTAGCGGAAAAGGATTTGAAATTCTTCGGATCGGCAGAGGGCGCTGTCTGTATGAGTCCTTTTGGCCAAGGCTCTCGAAATTACCTTCCACTTCCCAAGAGTCACTCGCTTGAGAAAAATGGAAAACGACGGACGCAGAAATCACCACCAACAACAACAGCAACAAAGAGACTTCATCCGAGACCTTCCGCCGGAGATGGCTTCTAATATTTTGAGAAGAGTTCCGGTATCTACGGTTCGTCAGGTGCGAAATGTTTCCCAGGCCTGGGAAAATGTGGTGCAGGGAGATCCCGAATTGGTCCGGAGACTCCAAAACACCGAAAGGAGACCCGGACGATAGAAAAAAGAAGAGCGTCAACCCTAAAAAAAGGAACGAAATCAAGAAGTACGAAGCGAAAAAAGCGGATCTGCACGAAGAATGATATCACCAACTCTGGAAAGAAAAAGTGGACGACTGCTAAGAAAGGAGGAACCAACACGACCATGTTTTATTTTTAACTTTTGTAAAATTTAATTTTGTTGTAAATAATGTTTGTAAATAAATAAAAAAAAAAAAAAAAAAGGACGTGGCATTCGGCTTGGTTTTAAAAAGACGATCAGTCGATGGCTACATCTTTTTTTTCCCCACGAAAGACTTCGACTTGGCACCGAAAGAAGCATCCTGAACGCAGCAGAACGAGAAGCATCCTCGAAAAATCTAATGTTTTTCGTTCCATTTTTTTTTTTTTGTCGTAGGCAACTTTTACTTGAATAAATAATTCCTTTTTTGTTATTTATCGAATTACCCAATTAAAGTTATTCATCATATAGTATTTTAAATTTTTTGAGAAAGGTTACAAAAACGGAAGGTTATAAACACTATCCTTTAAGAAAATACAAGAACTTGTTTTCAATTTTCCTCCCCCGTCTCCTAAACATTAAGAATTTGCCAGAATATAAATCCGGAAAACATAGGCAAAATGTAACTCTTATGGTTGAAAACTCCTGGGAAAAGACCCTTTTAACATGGATAACCGGAAAAATCTTTTAAAAAATAGATTTCAATTTTACTGGGATTATATCAGGCGGTTTTTCCACTTTACTCATACGAATAAAAAGAAACCCATTCTTCACTTAAAATAGTCCAGTAAATAGAATAAAGTCATTTTTCATAACTGGAAGGAGAATACCATCTTTTTACCATTGGTTTTTTTCGTACGACCAACCGTATCTAAACTACGAGCGCGCGAAAAAGAGCACTGTTTACAATTTTCTCCGATTTTCCACTTTCCGTCAACTAATAACCCGAAAAACCAGGAGAAGATTTGATCTCAGCAAAAAGTTTATTTTATGAGAGTAATTGTAATGAATTCAATTTACTTTTTTTAAATTAATGTGTCAAAAACCAAATTCGAGCAGTGGGTAAGGGGATTGAAGACAATTAGAAGAAATACGCTTTTTGTGCTTCAGGAGCGTTGTCTTGAAGAAACTTATTCCTTTTCACTATATTATTATGTTTATTAATTAAATTTCGACGTATTTTTGAACACAGCCTTGCTGCTAATAATATTTTTTCTGGCAAATGTATATTTTGACGTATTTCGGGTGTAAGGTTACGTTCTTAAGTGAACAGGTTATAAACAAACGACCATGCGATTTTTCGAATGAAAACAATAAAACTCGGCTTCATGAAATCATAGAAAACCGATTGAGCCGTTCGATATTTGGGGCAACCCTTCTCTGGAGGAAAAGCCTTATCGAGAAAACCTCTGCATCAGCAGGTGGAAAATAAATATACTTGAATTACCGACGGGATTGACCAAAGAATTATCATACATTTTAAAAAATGTAGCATTCCAAATAAAATGATTTTAACTAAAGCATAGCTTTCTTTTTGTTCGTATGAGTAAAGTGGGAAAATCGCCAGATACAATCCCAGTAAAATTGAAATTTATTTTTTAAAAGAACCTTCCGGTTATCCTATGTCAAATAGGATAAAGTTCTTTTCCCAGGATTTTTCAACATTACATTTTGCAAATGTTTTCCGGATTTATATTCCGGCTGATTCTTATTGTTTAGGAGGCGGGAAAGGAAAATTGATATTGTAATTGGTTCTTAAATTTTCTTTAAAGAATAGTGTTTATAACCTTCCGTTTTTGTAACCATTCTCAAAAAATTAAAAATATTATATGATGAATAAATTTGATTAGGTAATTCAATAAATGACAAAGGGGAATTATTTATTATAGAACAAGTTGCCATAGACATAAAAATGGAACGAAAGTCACAAAATATTACGAGGATGCCTCGCGTTCTGCTGGGTTCAGGAGGCTTCTTTCGGTGCCGCGTCGTGGGGAAAAAAAAAGAAGTAGCCATCGACTGATCATCTTTTTAAAACCAAGCCGAATGCTACGTCCTTTTTTTTTTTATTATTTTTTTATTACAAACATTATTTACAACAAAATTAAATTTTACAAAAGTTAAAAATAAAACATGGTCGTGTTGGTTCTTTCTTTCTTAGCGGTCGTCTACTTTTGCTTTCCAGAGTTGGTGATGTCCTTCTTCGTGCAGATCCGCTTTTTTCGCTTCGTACTTCGTGATTTCGTCCCTTTTATAGGGTTGACGCTCTTCTTTTATCGGCCGGGTCTCCTTTCGGTGTTTTGGAGTCTCCGGACCAATTCGGGATCTCCCTGTACCACATTTTCCCAGGCCTGGGAAACATTTCGCACCTGACGAACCGTAGATACCGGAACTCTTCTCAAAATATTAGAAGCCATCTCCGGCGGAAGGTCTCGGATGAAGTCTCTTTGTTGCTGTTGTTGTTGGTGGTGATTTCTGCGTCCGTCGTTTTCCATTTTTCTCAAGCGAGTGACTCTTGGGAAGTGGAAGGTAATTTCGAGAGCCTTGGCCAAAAGGACTCATACAGACAGCGCCCTCTGTGGAACAGGAAAATTTTTTACCAATTTTCCTAATATTGTCAGGCAGCATTTCTAAAATTTTTTTTTAACTGTTCATCTTTATTTAATAAGATAAATTAAATTATGTTTAAGGTTTTCCTATTTGATGAAATCTCTTCGCTTTTTTTTAAACGAGTCTTTTTTTAAAAAACAAGTGATCGTTTTTATGGACTGCGTAGAACGAAAATGAAATCAATTTTTTATTGTTATGAATTTAAATTTCAAGTTATATAAATAAATTTTAAATGCTATCTCCTGGGCAAACGTTAAGCTTTTAAAAGAATGCTGTCCGACATTATTTTGAAAAATTGGTAAAAATAGGGAAAAATGGGAATTTAGCGGAAAAGGATTTGAAATTCTTCGGATCGGCAGAGGGCGCTGTCTGTATGAGTCCTTTTGGCCAAGGCTCTCGAAATTACCTTCCACTTCCCAAGAGTCACTCGCTTGAGAAAAATGGAAAACGACGGACGCAGAAATCACCACCAACAACAACAGCAACAAAGAGACTTCATCCGAGACCTTCCGCCGGAGATGGCTTCTAATATTTTGAGAAGAGTTCCGGTATCTACGGTTCGTCAGGTGCGAAATGTTTCCCAGGCCTGGGAAAATGTGGTGCAGGGAGATCCCGAATTGGTCCGGAGACTCCAAAACACCGAAAGGAGACCCGGACGATAGAAAAAAGAAGAGCGTCAACCCTAAAAAAAGGAACGAAATCAAGAAGTACGAAGCGAAAAAAGCGGATCTGCACGAAGAATGATATCACCAACTCTGGAAAGAAAAAGTGGACGACTGCTAAGAAAGGAGGAACCAACACGACCATGTTTTATTTTTAACTTTTGTAAAATTTAATTTTGTTGTAAATAATGTTTGTAAATAAATAAAAGTTAAAATTTATTTTAACGAAAAGTACTTTTTAAAAAATTTTATTAAGCACAAGCGAAACGCACATTAACAATGGTAAGACGAGACTGGTTATCTTTTACAGAAGGGGGTATATATATGAACCATCAAAATGTTGAATAAGGAATTTCGTAGCTGAAGCGGCATCTAGGCGTGTGAACGGATGCAGACTCAGCTTCTCACGGTGACCAATGGTCTTTGCATCTATAACTCCTCCACCCTTAGAGGAATCTTGGGGCGAAAGGTCTCCAAGAGTCCAAAACTGCTCATGGGGATGATGGTAGGCTTTGTTTCTTCCTGCACAGGTGTCGTTACAATATTTTTTCCTAGTTTGTTTCGCTTTTTTACTACAATGATTAAGACTATTATACAAGTTAGGGTTAGTAATGTTATACATGATAAGATAATTAAATGAGAGACATTATAATTTATTTCGGATTGGTCTCCGACAAGAAGAGGCCATTGTTCTGCGATGTTGGGCATTCTACTGACATCTTTTAAATTTAATTGGAACCCTGTATAATTAATTTTGATTGATTGGAATTCCGGGATTAACGGTATCTGAGGAAACCCATAAGAATATGCGGTTTTTGTTATAATTATCCCGTTCAACTTCAATTCTTCGTTGTTCGGGGTGATTAACCAAGAACCTCGTATCCTCCTTATGTTATGTTTGTTTTTCGATTTGACTTCTAGTATTGATTCTTTTATTGTGGTTATTATTACATGTCCGGAGTCGGTTATTCTAAAATAAGGGTCGTTGATTAATAAAGGGGTTAATCTGCATCCATCTAAATTATTGTTAAAAATTATGTTTTGAGAACAAATGGTGACTTCTTTGCATAGCTCTACTTTAGAGCAGAAATAATTATTATTATTTGACTTATAACATAATTGGTTAGTAGTGTATAATATACTTCTTAGGTTTTCATTAACGATTACATATTTATTTTTATTTACAATAGTTACTGTCTTCGGGCCCTTTTCGACAGGTACGGGTTCAAGGGCCATCAAGGAAAGTTGGTTATCGGAGTATATCGGGATGGTAATGATATAGGTAATACTTCCGTTTTCTATTGCACAAATGGTTCTTGACTTAAGTTCGTATTCGATCATGGACTCGAAGGGTTTTGTATAATTTTTTTCTGTCAAAAGTTCCGTTATAATTTGTCTAAATAGTCCCGTAGGTATTATGCTCGGATGGGTTATTCCTAATTTGCAAAAGGTTATTGTATTTTCAATTTCCCTAAGCCCATTAAGGAACATATTAAGATTTATAAGAAGGTGTGTAGCTATTTCTCTAACGAATGCTGTATTAGTTATCGCGGCTTTAAAATAATCTCTAACTTCTGCTAACTTTTCCTTAATTTCTTTATTGTTAAAATTCAATGCTTCTATGGTTTCGTTAAATTTCAGGTTCATTTCGTACAGATTTCGACTTTGAATGGTTGATTTTTTATTGATATTTTCATTTTCTTCTTGTAATTTATTGATGACTTTGTCATATTTGATTTGGTCGGAGTTGTCTAAATTCCCGGTTATAAATTTTATTAGAGACCCTAATGGGTTGATAAGGCCTCTTTTAGGTCTATGGGTTATTTTTGCATTGGGTGTCAAGGTATGCAGTTTGTCATTGGTTAGTTGGAGTGTGGATTTTATGGATATCAGGTATTCGTCCAGGGATGAGTTTAGTCCAGGTTGTTTACTTATCGTTTGTCGCAAGTCTTCATAGTTTGTCAGTAGGTGGTCATGTAAATGTGTAATTTCGTCAAGTCTTGTCGGTAATAAAGGTATCTTTCTTCCGTTTCGAGAAAGACAGGTCCTAGGTGGATGGGAATTAGTCCGCCGCATTTGTCCGCGTTTTCGACTGTTGTCCCTTGGGTGAAAGGGGCCGTCAAGAGTCTGAAACATGTAAAGTTTTTCTTTTTAAGTCTTTCAGTATATTTTCCCTAATTTGTTGCATGTCCGTTTGTGTAAACGTCAGAGGTACATTTTTTGAGAGGCATTCTGCATATTTGCAGACGAATGCCCCACAGTCATAACTGTTTGTCTGTATGGGGATTTCAGTTTCTGTTTTGAATGTCCAGTCGTTGGGGTCAAGAGTGATCCTTAGCTTTTCCTTCCATTCTTCTGCAATGTAATCGAAAACGTTTGACATTATTTTATTACTGTTTTTCCGTAACCTTGGGATGGAGTTGTAATATTGGATGAGCTTCTCTTGGGGCTTTACTGTAACCAAAGTCCAATGATTTGGCTCATAAACCGGTATTATTATGATGTCTTTGTCGGTAATGGTTTCTCTTCGCGTATGTTTTTTCGCGAGCTCGTACCCGTTCTTTCCCGATGTATATGCTACATACAGGAAACTGCTGAAGGCGTGCGTCTTGGGTAGATCACGGTTTTCTGAGCTTCTAATGTTTATGAGGCTCATGTAGAAGTTTATGACATTATCATTGAACCATGATCGACCGGTGGCTGACATCAGATCGTCATGCGACAGCTTTATCAAGTTACGG
This sequence comes from Orius insidiosus, assembly GCA_014119065.1. Lineage (NCBI taxonomy): Eukaryota > Metazoa > Arthropoda > Insecta > Hemiptera > Anthocoridae > Orius > Orius insidiosus. The sequence goes on from JACGAQ010002503.1 coordinate 9,393, forward strand.
ACGGGGTTTTTTACTACTGGTTGGTGGTTTCCGTTGAGTTCCTTTTTTTGTTCCTCTGTTTTTTCTGTGGCCTTGAATTTAATTGGATCTTCTTCTGATGGAGGATGTTTCGTTTCAGGGTCTCCTGTTGTTTGACCCGGGGCCTTGGGTTTTATTGGATCTTCCTCTGATGGAGGAGGTTTCGTTTCAGGGTCTCCTGTTGTTTGACCCGGGGCCTTTTCTGTTTTTCTGGGCCTCTTCACATTTTTAATGTGAATTTTTGTTTTTGTATTATGGTGAGTGGGTGTTATTTCCGCCGTTTTCCTCTCCTCATTGAGAGTCTCAATGGTCTCCTTTTTGTATTTCGGGCGAGTCTTGTCTTGTATCTGTTTGGTTTCCACAAATACGTCCTTTGGTATTTCCGGCAATGTGTTTTCTCGTTTTTCATTTCTTTTATTAATTATGTGTTCTTTAGTCGTCTCTTGTCTGTCTTTGAGAATTTGGTATAGTTTGTCCATTTTCTCCTTATGTTCTGATACGTAAATGTTTGTAAGTCCAGTGTCGATTTCAGGGGGTATTGGGGTCGAGGACCCAAATGTTCCGTTTATGATTTCGTAGGGTGTTAGTTTTGTAGAAGTGTGTATGCTATTATTGTAGGTTAGTATGGCGTATTGGCATTTAGTCTTTGTTGGTGTATTCCGAAATTCTTTACTGTTGGACATAAGTCTGAGAATTTCTATTAATGTTGAATGAAACCGTTCGATTGGGGAATTTGAATTGGGATTTTGTGTACATGTGTAATGTACGTTGATATTCTGGACCTTCAAAAATTCTTTGACTACTGTTGAGACAAACTCGTTACCGTTATCCATGACAATTTCTTTAGGGTTGCCATGGTGTGATATAAATTTTAATAATTTGTTGTGACTTCTACGGCGTTGGCCGTTTTGATTGGGTAGATTTGGGCGTATTTAGAAAATTTGTCTATGATTGTTAAAATCTTTTGTTTCTCTATCGTTAACGTATCTACGTGTAAAATTTCAAAAGGTCGGGAAGGTGTTGGTGTCAGATTATATTTATTTATTCATACATGCTTACAGGCATTATACCTAAATAGCACTTACAGTTTTTTAAAGGGCACATTTTTAAAATACAAAATTACATACTTAATAAATAACAAACAGAATATAAAAATATGACTACATAACAAAACAATACAAAAATCTGCTAGTTATCACAATTGAAATTACCTTAAAAACTAATATCACGGTTCTTATTTGAAATAAAATTGGAGTAAACCCGTTTTGAGGGAGGACAATGGCGTACCAAAAAAATCCAATTCAAACTTGTTAGATAATAAGTTAATAAGGTAAAGAACACTACCGAGAGATAGATGGCGGCCATACTCAGTCCTGTGGAAAGGAACATCGAATAAACGAGAGCTACGAAGGGATCGAGACGGAACATGGAATCCGATCAGTGCTAAAAGCTCTTCACAGCGAACTTCATTATTGAGGATCTTCCATATGAAGCAAACCGATAGGTATTCCATCCTACACAGTGGGGGTAGGAGTTTGAAATGAGACCGCCATTCGTCAAGATTTTTCGTTTCAAATGACCCCTTTCTTTCGACGAAAGCGAGATGTTTGAGTGCAGATTTCTGTACACGAACCAAAGAAACTGGCAAACATGATACGGGAACCAAACCATACAAGCGTAGTCTAGTATGCTCTGTACGTACCCGAAGTACAGGGAACGCACAACCTTTACACTCCTAAAGTCGGCAGTCGCCCTACGAATGAAACCAACCATCCTATAAGAGCGGGATAAGACGTTGTTTACATGCTCGGAGAAGGTTAATTTGTCATCAAAAATTACACCCAAGTCTCTTATAGAGGTAGCACGAGAAATCAGTTGTCCAGAGAGCGAATAATCAAATAGTAGAGGGGTACGTTTTTTAGTAAATGAAATAACCTGGCATTTCGAAATTTCCAATTTAAGACCATTCAAAGAACACCAATGCGAGAAATCAATCAAAGCATTGTTCAGCGAGAGGCAGTCCGAAAACGATTCAATAGACGAATATAGTTTGACGTCATCGGCAAAAGCCAACATTTTAGAGGAAGGACAGCTCGAAAAAACGTCATCAAAATAGATAAGAAACAATATAGGACCCAAGTGAGACCCTTGCGGTACACCTGAGGTAATGGCTAGTTCTTCCGATATTTTATCACGAAAAACGACGTTGGACTTTCTTTCATGAAGGTATGACTGAATCCACTTTAATAGAGTACCAACAATACCTAGACGATTTAACTTAAATAGAAGCCGTTGGTGATCAACAGAATCAAACGCTTTGGCCAAATCTGTATAAATGACATCAACCTGCAAGCCATTTTCGATACTATTAACAAACTCACGATACAACAATAAATTAGTAGTAGTAGATTTACCAGGTACAAAGCCATGTTGCTTATCACAGATATGATTGGAGAAATGACTAGATAACATGTCGGTTAATATAGACTCAAAAACTTTAGGAACAACCGATAACTTAGATATAGGTCTATAATTTTGACGTTAGAACGATCGCCTTTTTTATGAATAGGAATGACATAACTGATTTTCCAAATATCAGGAACAACACCCAACAAAAACGATTTTTTAAACAATATACTCAGAGGCGTTACAAGATTAAGAGCACAGTGTTTTAAAATTATTGAAGGAACTTTATCTGGTCCAGGAGATCCATTTCTATCTAGGCTAGTGAGCTTATCTAATATCACAGAATTTTCAATATCACAGAAAGAGAGGGCACCTAAAGAAGTACAGCTAAATTCACCATTAGGGTTCGACATAGGGATAGAGAAGTTCGATTTGAAGACGTCAGCAAAGGCATTGGCAACAGATAAATCATCTTCAGGGGATTTCCAGAAGGGTCATACATAGTATGAGGGTACCCATCCTGGCTCTGCTTCGATTTCATGAAGGTCCAAATATGTTTAATATCGAAATCGATCATTTTTTCATTGCATGTAATGAAGCATCATAATCTGTCTGAATTGATTTCTTAGCATCAGCCCTAAGCTTAGAAAAGGTTTTGTAAAGTAGCGAATTTTTCGATTTTTTAAATTCATAGTACACACGGTTCTTCCTATTTATCAATTGAACAGTCATCCTAGAAAACCACGACGGGAATCTATTGGAGGGAACAACCTTCTTAAAAGGGACACACTCCTCAAATAGTCGGTAAAGGATGGAATAAAATGAATGAACTGCATCACTGAGAGTGCATTTTTCTAAAAAGGACCAGTCAATGGACAACAAGTGTTCGTTCAACAATAGAAAATTGCATTTGAAAAAATTATATTTCCTACCATGCGACAACGAACGAAACAATTTAGGTGAAGCGGAAAATGAACAATAAATCGAGAGAGCTGGATGATAGACATCCTCCGGCACAAGAGGCAACGTATCATGGACAACAGCAACCGACGAAACACTTGAGAATACTAGATCAAGAGTACTACCGTGTATGTTACTGACCGAGTTCATCTGATCTACCTGTAAAAGCTCAGAATAATTACGAAGATTTACTTTCGCTGCATTACTACCAGATTGAATGTTATAGTCCGATTTGATCGGTGTTTTCCAAGACATCTACAAGTAAAATGTTATGTTTTGTAAGATTTAGTTGTGAGAATTTGAAAAATCTCGCACACAAAGATGCGAATTTCTCGTATAAATTTGGGTCGGTAAAATGTAGTGCGTAGTGTGTGTTTGGTTGAATGTAGGTTTTTATGAATTTTACTGTCTCGTTTTCTAAATCTCGCGAAGGAAGTTTGAGATTTATCCTAGTCTTTCCAAATATCGTCACAGTATTGACGTCGGTATTGAATTGTTCTCCAATTCCGACAACAATTTGGTTTTTGTAGTAGTTTACCGGTTTGTCTATGATTTGAATCCCAGGGATGGAGTCTCCTCTAAGTCGGAATGTATCGTCTCATTGTCTAGTTTTTCGTCGACGTCGGCGTTTACGTGTAGTGAGGAGTTTTGGTCGGTGTTTACTTCGGTATTATGAAGCTCGATTTGTTTACTAGGGGTTATTTTTGCTCGAGAAAGGGCATCTGCATTCCCGTTATGTTTTCCTTTCTTGTAGCGAATTTCAAAATTAAATTCTTCGAGGCGTAGCCTCCAGCGGAACAATTTTGAGTTCGGCTCTTTTAGGGAGTAAAGCCATTGTAGTGGCTGGTGGTCGGTTTCTAAAGTGAACTTTCTTCCGTATAAATACGGTCTGAAATGTTCGGTGGCCCATACGCAAGCTAGTAACTCTCGCTCTATGGTAGAAAGTTTCTGTTCCGTTTCATTTAGCGTCCTGCTCGCGTAGGCGACCGGATGGATTTCACCCTTTGTTTTGGGAGGACGGCTCCTAGTGCAATCCCACTAGCGTCCGTGTTGAGGATGAAGTCCTTTGTAAAGTCTGGATATTTTAAGACTGGGTCGTTTGTCAGAAGGATTTTACATTTCTCGAAACAGTTTACGTAATCGGGATCGTTAATATTAATTCTTTGTCCCTTTTTTAGTCGAAAGGTTAATGGTTTTGTAAACCCCGCTAAGTTCGGTATAAATTTCCGATAATAACTTAAAAGACCCAAAAACCCTTTGAGTTCTTTATTGGTCTTGGTATAGGGAATTTCTTTATGGCTTCGATTTTTATCGGGTTCGGTTTGAGCCCAGGGGTACATGCCCTAGGTATGCAACCTCTTTTCTGAGAAATTCCGTTTTATCCAATTGGACCTTCAGTCCTGCATTTCTCAACCTTTGGAAAATCTTGCGCAACCTATCATTCTTGGAGACTTGCGCTGAATACGATGATATCATCCATATAAACGGCACAGATCTCATTTTGGACCCCGCGAAGGCAGTTGTCCATTAATCTTTGAAACGTGCTTGGGGCATTTTTCAAGCCGAACGGCATTCGCTTGAATTGCCATTTCCCGTTTTCGGTGCTGAAAGCCGTTTTTGGGATACTGCTCGATTCCATCTCGACTTGGTGAAATCCTGACACCAAATCTAAGGTTTAATATTTGCATCTCCCTAGTTTAGCTAGGATATCCTCGATATTGGGGAGGTCATATTTGTCTTTTGATTTAATTGTCTAAAATCGACGACTAAGCGGAATTTTACTTTTCCCGAAGCGTCTGGTTTTTTTGGCACTACCATATCGGGGAATTATGGGGAATTGGAGGGTTCGATAATATCGTTTTCTAAAAGTTTGTTGATTTGCCCCTGGACTTCTTTTTTCTATAAATCTCTGGGTACCGGTATGACCGCGAGTAGACGGGGATTTCGTCTACCGTTTTAATTATGTGTTTTGTCATGTTTGTACTAGTCAGTGGTTCTTCTTCGTCGTATAGGACGTCTACGAATTCAGCGATAAGGGATTTTACTTCCACTAGTTCTTCCGGGTTTAAATGGTCTATTCTAACGGATGGTAATAATTTTTGGAGTTTCGCCTTTTTGTAAGAAGACGTTAAGTGGGTAGAGGGTTTTGAATTTGGAGGTATAGCGAAATTCTCCTCAGGGATTTCTTCAAAATGGTCATCCTCAAGGGATTTAATCTGGAGAGATTTCGTTGAATCTGAGGTATTTATTGCATAACAGTGTCCGATGGGTCTTTTACTTGGACTAAACAGTTCGGAATCTCGATCGACCCTATTTTTCTGATCTAATACGGCTAACCCATTTTTTAAAGTGCTGAAATGTAATTGAATTTGCTTACCGGAGCGGGAGTCTAGTTTGTAAACAGTGGGCGTTTGTGGAATTTGATAGTACTTTATCTCAGCCTCGTCTCCTTGAGCCGAGATAATCTTGTCGAATTGCACGGCGGCTTTCATGTTTTTTAAATTGTCATGTCCTAACAACATGTCAAAACGCTGGATGAAAGTCGTAACAAAATATTTATTATTGGTCTTTAAATTTTGAAAAACATATTGTCGGGCATTTCTACGCTTTGGGATCCTCGGGTTTGTCCATGAATTGTGGAAACTAAAAAGTTATTTCTGGTTTTAAGATTAAATTTTTCGATTATTTTTCCGCTAACAAAACTACTAGAACTTCCGGTGTCAATTAGGACCTTTAAATGATTATCATGGGTCGTGCAATATGGTAGTGATTGGGTGGAGTTAATATTTAGGGAAATCTCTAGGGGTTTATTGGAAGGGGAAGGGATTTCTTATTTTCTATTGTTTGGTTGTGTTTTTGTTGATTACGTAGCCACTTCTTCGTCGCTGCTCTCGTCTAAAAAATCATTCGCGCCATCCTGATTGTGGTCTTGTACGTCTTCTTCTTGTTCATTGTTGACCGTCTTCTTCTATAGGTACTTCCTTTTGTACTTCATGAGTTAAAGTAGTTTGGTAGCTCATGGTGTCTGGAGTACGTTGATGGTACGGAATGTATCTTTCTGTACCATACGCTTTGGTTGTTGGTTAGAAGAGGATTGTGGCTTCTGGTTTTGATGTTTCTGCGGGTCTCCCTTGTATTGCGGTGGCGGGTCGCTGTTGGTGTTGTTGTTGAGGTCCCTCTGAGGGTAAGATCGTTGAGGAGTTCTCTGGTTTTGTCCTCCGGCGTATCTTTGGTTTGATGGGCCTGGTTTTTGTTGCATTTCCGGTTGTCTTTTGTATGCTACGGGGAATTGATATTCGTTCGTTAAGATGGCTATCGCTTCGTTGAGACTAGGGGCTCTTGGTGATGAGAAGCCTTCCTGTTTCTCCAGTTAGCCCGGTTAAGAAGGCTCTTAACGCCACTTTTTCCATCAGTTTGAGGGTTGTTATAGTGTACTGCGTAGGGGAGTTATTCAAATTCGCCACCAGGAGGCAATATAATTTTTGAATTCTTCCATGAAATTGGAAAGGGTTTTCTTGCGCTCCCTGTTTTACGCCCTAACTCAAGGATCAGAGTCTCCTCGTCCCTTTTGTCACTGTAATTTGCCAAAAGGGCTACCTTAAACTCTTCCCAAGAGGAGATGTTTTGCGTAAAAATTTGCTGTGCGGCCTTGCCTTTTACTTGGCCTTGATGTTGTTTAATGACTTTTTTATATTCTTCCGGTCTTTCTGCGTTGTAAAATTGACCGAGAACTTCTTCACTTCTTTGGATGAAGTTATTTAAGAGTTCAGGTTCCCCTGCGAATTCTGGTATTGCATTATAATCCTCTTTTGAAGGATTTCTGGCTTCATGGTGCCTCTGGTTGAGGTCAAGGGCGGCCACTATGTGGGTCACTAATACCCCTATTTCTTCCGGCCCTAAGGCCACAAAATTATTGTTGATTGGCAGTTGTGCCATTTTTGTTTTCTTTGATTTCTTCAAATTAATTTTTCCAATTTTTACGAGGAATGTACCGTCGGGTAACAGAGCAGTATTGCTGATCAGTTTCTTTCCTTAAGAGAAAGCAGTACTGACATCAATTTCTCTTAGTATCTTTCGGTATAAGGGTACTTACAATAAAAGCAAGAATGAAGCGTTCATTCTACAGAGTTGAGTTCGATTTCCTCGGAGTCTTCTTTTAGGTGGTTTATAGTTGCAAATCGTTGAAACGAACCGAATTTTATTTTTCGACAACTAGTCCTACCGACTGCGCCAGTTAAAATTTATTTTAACGAAAAGTACTTTTAAAAAATTTTATTAAGCACAAGCGAAACGCACATTAACAATGGTAAGACGAGACTGGTTATCTTTTACAGAAGGGGGTATATATGAACTATCAAAATGTTGAATAAGGAATTTCGTAGCTGAAGCGGCATCTAGGCGTGTGAACGGATGCAGACTCAGCTTCTCACGGTGACCAATGGTCTTTGCATATAACTTAAATAAAAAAAAAAAAAAAGGACGTGGCATTCGGCTTGGTTTTAAAAAGACGATCGATGGCTACATCTTTTTTTTCCCCACGAAAGACTTCGACTTGGCACCGAAAGAAGCATCCTGAACGCAGCAGAACGAGAAGCATCCTCGAAAAATCTAATGTTTTTCGTTCCATTTTTTTTTTTTTTTGTCGTAGGGCAACTTACTTGAATAAATAATTCCTTTTTTGTTATTTATCGAATTACCCAATTAAAGTTATTCATCATATATAGTTTTTAAATTTTTTGAGAAAGGTTACAAAAACGGAAGGTTATAAACACTATCCTTTAAGAAAATACAAGAACTTGTTTTCAATTTTCCTCCCCCGCCCTAAACATTAAGAATTTGCCAGAATATAAATCCGGAAAATAGGCAAAATGTAACTCTTATGGTTGAAAACTCCTGGGAAAAGACCCTTTTAACATGGATAACCGGAAAAATCTTTTAAAAAATAGATTTCAATTTTACTGGGATTATATCAGGCGGTTTTTCCACTTACTCATACGAATAAAAAGAAACCCATTCTTCACTTAAAATAGTCCAGTAAATAGAATAAAGTCATTTTCATAACTGGAAGGAGAATACCATCTTTTTACCATTGGTTTTTTTCGTACGACCAACCGTATCTAAACTACGAGCGCGCGAAAAAGAGCACTGTTTACAATTTTCTCCGATTTTCCACTTTCCGTCAACTAATAACCCGAAAAACCAGGAGAAGATTTGATCTCAGCAAAAAGTTTATTTTATGAGAGTAATTGTAATGAATTCAATTTACTTTTTTTAACACTCTCAGCGCGGGTCGATGTATACATTGAGTAGAAAGTTCCTTTCCCTGGGCGGGTCGATATATACATCGACCGTTCATGCGTCTTTTAAAAAGCGATTTTCGATGCTTAAAACAGTGAATTTCGCACAACCGTTGACATACGTTAATTCTTAAAGGGTTTTTATACCTAAATACGGCCTTAGCTTGACTCTAGACCATTTTCTTCATTTCGATTTGGCTTTCAAAGTAGACAGTTGAACCAGCTACTTCACGGAGACGTTTTCAGTTCAATTTTGGATTATTTTTCTACTTTTTGACTGTAAGTTTTTTAAATAATAATTTTTAAACTATTAATTAACTTATGTTCACAACTTTTTGCCGTTTTTATTAATATTATTTAGCTTTTAGACCAAAAGAGTAAAAAAACCAAAAGCGTTCCTTCTCACAATGGGACCTGTTACTATTAATTTCGGGTAATTTCTTTAAAAACTTATTAATTTTTTTGTTCTATTAAGTTAAATTAAACACAAAATTATTTATTAGGTACAACGATCATAAGTTAAAATCATTTTTTTTTAGTATAATTTAAAAAAAAAAAAAGGAAAGACTTCCGAGCGGTCAAGAGCAGTGGCGAATTCGGAAACTAAAACTTTGAAAGGTAGCAGTTCGTTCTATGTTTCACTCTAAAAACAAGTTCGTTACTTTTTACCTTTTCCAACTTTATTAAGGCCGAAGATTCATTTACCTAGTTTTTTTAGTAGATTTTATTCAAAATTCACTTTTATTAATTATTTTAGTTTTTGCACTTAGAAAAAATAAATAACTACATACCCAATTTTTCAAAAACAGCATTAAATACCTATTTCAAATACTTTTCATTATCGTAGTGATCCGCGCAGTTTTTTTTCTATAAAAATTTTTTTTTAACGGTTTTTTCCCTCCAGGTCATTTCACGGATTTGAGATAATCTTTACCTACTTACGTATTAAGTTTTGACAAAAAAATCGTTAAATTAACTAAAGTTTCCTTTCTAATCCCAACGGTTTTTTCGGGAATCCCAAGCCGTTACAAATGGCTAGTGACTTAATTTTTTATTATTTGTCATCAGAAAAGCAATTATTAATTTTTTTGTTCTATTAAGTTAAATTAAACACAAATTATTTATTAGGTACAACGATCATAAGTTAAAATCATTTTTTTAGTATAATTTAAAAAAAAAAAAAGGAAAGACTTCCGAGCGGTCAAGAGCAGTGGCGAATTCGGAAACTAAAACTTTGAAAGGTAGCAGTTCGTTCTATGTTTCACTCTAAAACAAGTTCGTTACTTTTTTACCTTTTCCAACTTTATTAAGGCCGAAGATTCATTTACCTAGTTTTTTTAGTAGATTTTATTCAAAATTATTCACTTTTATTAATTATTTTAGTTTTTGCACTTAGAAAAAATAAATAACTACATACCCAATTTTTCAAAACAGCATTAAATACCTATTTTCAAATACTTTTCATTATCGTAGTGATCCGCGCAGTTTTTTTCTATAAAAATTTTTTTTAACGGTTTTTCCTCCAGGTCATTTCAACGATTTGAGATAATCTTTACCTACTTACGTATTAAGTTTTGACAAAAATCGTTAAATTAACTAAAGTTTCCTTTCTAATCCCAACGGTTTTTCGGGAATCCCAAGCCGTTACAAATGGCTAGTGACTTAATTTTTTATTATTTGTCATCAGAAAAGCAATTTTGAATAGGTACCATAAATATTTCGCACCCGTGAAAATGTATCCTCACGAAAATATAACGAGCAAATGTAATAATATAAAAAAAAAATTAAGCTAATGGCTAAAAGTAATAGGTTGACCACTTAGAGAAGTTGATCCTAGTAACAGTTCCAAAATGGTATGAGAAGGGGAAAAACATTGCGGGATTGCCTACAAATCTAATCTTTTGTGAGGGACAATTAAGCCTTATTTTGGCATAATTAACATGCCAAATTAATTTTATACTTCATTATTAATGTTTTTGGAGGTAATTAAGTAGTTTGACGAAAAAAAATTTTCCCGCCCCAGGGTGAGATTTGCTAGTTGGCCTTGCCGCGCTGAGAGTGTTAATTTAATGTGTCAAAACCAAATTCGAGCAGTGGGTAAGGGGATTGAAGACAATTAGAAGAAATACGCTTTTTGTGCTTCAGGAGCGTTGTCTTGAAGAAACTTATTCCTTTTCACTATATTATGTTTATTAATTAAATTTCGACGTATTTTTGAACACAGCCTTGCTGCTAATAATATTTTTTCTGGCAAATGTATATTTTGACGTATTTCGGGTGTAAGGTTACGTTCTTAAGTGAACAGGTTATAAACAAACGACCATGCGATTTTTCGAATGAAAACAATAAAACTCGGCTTCATGAAATCATAGAAAACCGATTGAGCCGTTCGATATTTGGGGCAACCCTTCTCTGGAGGAAAAGCCTTATCGAGAAAACCTCTGCATCAGCAGGTGGAAAATAAATACTTGAATTACCGACGGGATTGACCAAAGAATTATCATACATTTTAAAAAATGTAGCATTCCAAATAAAATGGTTTTAACTAAAGCATAGCTTTCTTTTTGTTCGTATGAGTAAAGTGGGAAAATCGCCAGATACAATCCCAGTAAAATTGAAATTTATTTTTTAAAAGAACCTTCCGGTTATCCTATGTCAAATAGGATAAAGTTCTTTTCCCAGGATTTTTCAACATTACATTTTGCAAATGTTTTCCGGATTTATATTCCGGCTGATTCTTATTGTTTAGGAGGCGGGAAAGGAAAATTGATATTGTAATTGGTTCTTAAATTTTCTTTAAAGAATAGTGTTTATAACCTTCCGTTTTTGTAACCATTCTCAAAAATTAAAAATATTATATGATGAATAAATTTAATTAGGTAATTCAATAAATGACAAGGGGAATTATTTATTATAGAACAAGTTGCCATAGACATAAAAATAGAACGAAAGTCACAAAATATTACGAGGATGCCTCGCGTTCTGCTGGGTTCAGGAGGCTTCTTTCGGTGCCGCGTCGTGGGGAAAAAAAAGAAGTAGCCATCGACTGATCATCTTTTTAAAACCAAGCCGAATGCTACGTCCTTTTTTTTTTTTTTTATTTTTTTTTATTTTTTTTTTATTAACAAACATTATTTACAACAAAATTAAATTTTACAAAAGTTAAAAATAAAACATGGTCGTGTTGGTTCTTTCTTTCTTAGCGGTCGTCTACTTTTGCTTTCCAGAGTTGGTGATGTCCTTCTTCGTGCAGATCCGCTTTTTTCGCTTCGTACTTCGTGATTTCGTCCCTTTTATAGGGTTGACGCTCTTCTTTTATCGGCCGGGTCTCCTTTCGGTGTTTTGGAGTCTCCGGACCAATTCGGGATCTCCCTGTACCACATTTTCCCAGGCCTGGGAAACATTTCGCACCTGACGAACCGTAGATACCGGAACTCTTCTCAAAATATTAGAAGCCATCTCCGGCGGAAGGTCTCGGATGAAGTCTCTTTGTTGCTGTTGTTGTTGGTGGTGATTTCTGCGTCCGTCGTTTTCCATTTTTCTCAAGCGAGTGACTCTTGGGAAGTGGAAGGTAATTTCGAGAGCCTTGGCCAAAAGGACTCATACAGACAGCGCCCTCTGTGGAACAGGAAAATTTTTTACCAATTTTCCTAATATTGTCAGGCAGCATTTCTAAAATTTTTTTTTAACTGTTCATCTTTATTTAATAAGATAAATTAAATTATGTTTAAGGTTTTCCTATTTGATGAAATCTCTTCGCTTTTTTTTAAACGAGTCTTTTTTTAAAAAACAAGTGATCGTTTTTATGGACTGCGTAGAACGAAAATGAAATCAATTTTTATTGTTATGAATTTAAATTTCAAGTTATATAAATAAATTTTAAATGCTATCTCCTGGCCAAACGTTAAGCTTTTAAAAGAATGCTGTCCGACATTATTTTGAAAAATTGGTAAAATAGGGAAAAATGGGAATTTAGCGGAAAAGGATTTGAAATTCTTCGGATCGGCAGAGGGCGCTGTCTGTATGAGTCCTTTTGGCCAAGGCTCTCGAAATTACCTTCCACTTCCCAAGAGTCACTCGCTTGAGAAAAATGGAAAACGACGGACGCAGAAATCACCACCAACAACAACAGCAACAAAGAGACTTCATCCGACGGTGTTCTTGAAAAGCGCAAATCCCTCCTTAATTACCATTAAAATGCGCACACTAGCCAAAATTTCAAGAACTGAAAAGCGCACACAAAACTCATTTTATGACCACTGAGAAGCGCACACCAACCTGAGCCAGGGAAATCATGTATCCTAGGAAAAACTGGAAAGCGAACAAAATAATATGTACTTTTAAATAAATTGAATTATTTATTTCGTCTATTTAAATAAATTGGTAGGTAAATATCGTCGAAAATAAAAACATAATTAAAATTTATCGTGATTGAGGTTGAAGTTTCACTCCCACGTTAGATATATAGTCAATCCTAGACATAGTTCCTGCTGTATATGACGAATAGAGCTTCAAAAGTTCGGCATCCTTTTTCACCTGCTTCTTTGGTTTTGGCTTCATCTTTGTGTTGTTCATTTTAACGTAAGTTTCACTTTGAAATTTAGCCAGGCAATCGATAACCTCGTGGATAGAACAATGGGGGTATTAAAGTTGTCTTTGATGTGACGGTGGAATGATTCAGGGCCGTTCGTAGTCCGAGGGTATGCCGCGTTAGGTGGCCGAGCCCACAGTTTAGGAGGGAACGTGGACTCGGGCCCAATGTACGTTTTTGCCAAGTACTCCAGAAATGGTCCCAATTTTTCATCGGGTGGAGCCATCTCGATCAAATCCAAGAATGTCCATTCGACGTCATCGTTGGGAAGATATGATAAGCCGAAAAATTTTTTTATATAATTTCCAGTTTCGTTGTTTGATGTATATGCTTCTTTAAGTCCCAGCGTTTGAATTTGACGAAAAATAGCTTGCCCGAGGTGAAAACAACAACAAAAACTGTGCTGGCTGGGAAAACATGGGCCACAGCGTTATGAGTTGCCTTTTCAAAGTCGAATATCATATTTTTTGGAGAGAAATTGTAGCCGTAATTTTCACACAGACGAATGATAGATCGAAACATATTAATATAGCATTCAGTAGTTTTACTGGGCAGAAAACAAAATACTAGCTGTAAGTATATTCCTTCAGAGTACGAATGTAACGTATACATTTGAGGGAAAAAACGTGGTGAAACATAAAATGTGCCGTCTCCCAAAATCGTCTCAATGTCGCACAACCTTTTCAAATTACTTCTGTTCGTCAACAGTATAATTTCACCGTCCACATGAACAAATTTTCTTTGTTTCCCGTGAATACTTCCAAAGACTGTGCTTGTTTTAGGGCTTCTTCTCGACTTTTTGGTAGAGCAGGAAATTGTTTTCTCTTTTGCCAATACAAAGACTGACGGATATTGACAACATCACTGGGTTGCAGTGATGTATTTTCGACTAAGCAAAGAGATTTTCGAATTATTTTGGATGGTCTGCTTTGTAATTCATGAACTTGCATGTTCTTGCATGAATTTCTAGTCATATACAGTTCTATGTATCGGTCCGACTTACTTTCGTGATTGTGAACTCCTGATTCTCGTATTATCTGAGAGTGGGAACCGTTCGTAAAGACGCAAACCGAGCACGATTTTGATGAACACCCCATGTAACAGTATCGTTGTATTCTCGATATTTTCTAAAAATATAATTTTCTTTGATCAAACATTGAACACCTTTATTGGTTGTACTGAAACGAAACATATTTTTGATTAAGTATCGACACAGGACTGAAGGCCCGAAACGGAGTGATTTAAAGAGGACTGATATCAGAAAAACCTTTAAGAGAATTAAAAGGAAAAACAAAACATACCAAAATGTCAACACACAAAAGCTACGACTTATTTGGGTTACCCAAATAAGACTGAATTTTTTTTTTTCGGATTTTTTCCTAAAAAATCATATTACCTGCCCCTATTGGGGCTCTAAGAGAGGCCTGAATAGGTATTTTGATTTGACGTCCTTAGTGACGTCACAACAGGCCTTCCTTCCAGAAGGACGTCAGCCTTTCTAGGTTTGAAATATAGGTAGAGATATTATCTTTCAAGATCTTTTTATTTTGACAAAATAACCATTTTTAGACAATACTAAAATAATACTAAACTTACTAAACACTAAAAAAAAAAAAATAAAATAAATAATAAATAAATAAACTAAACTTTAGTATGGTAACCTATAAACATTTTACATGAAGAGGGACGTCGCACTTGGTACATTTTTTGTTGTGTTTTTTTACTGCAATACCTACAATGTAGTTGCCTAGTTTTTCCGGTTTTTTCATTTACATCTAGTTCATTGACCAAGTGGTCTGTTCTGTCATATCTTACATCGATTTTGTCGGTTTTTGAGGGACGGCCTTTAGATGTTACAATTCTTTTGTTCGATTCAAGGATTGCTAATACAATTCTGCGTCTAAAACTAAGATGGTCCAGATTTCCACCATCCACTCGATGCAATTGCCAAGCATTATGCTCGGCGACGTCAATCATATGACAAATCAATGGAAAGTACCACTTTTTCCCCCTTATGGAGGTTCGGTAAAGCGATATATTCTGATCCGCCCTATCAATTCCACCCATTTTCTTATTATAATTATGCGCAGTATGGGGCTGAAGAATTGATATTTTTTTCTTTTTCTCGCGAGAAAATCTTGGCACCTGATGAAACGGCTCGATAGAATCAAAATTGGTCGCGAAGTTCACCGTGGTGTTGTCGTTCCACGAACAAACCAATATTCCATCTGATATATCTGTGAAAGAATGGCATTGACCTCGGATGGTTTTTTTCATAAGATTTGGGTTGCGTACAGGGCATTCTTTGTCCAGTCGGTTTGTCCTGATGGTGCCAGTTGCATAAATTTTTCTTTCCTGATAAAGGTCTTGGAGTAGTCGAGGACTAGTGAAGAAGTTGTCGAAGAACAATTTATAAGGAAAATTTTCTTTTAGGTGATCAACGTAGCTCATCACTACTCCATAGCCCAATCCTTGGTCGGCATATGTTTCTGGTAACGTCCCTCTTCCTTGGTACGGCTCGAACCAAGCGAGGTATCCACTTGATGGCCCTCCACCCCAGAACTTGAAGCCATATCGAATCGGCTTACCTCTTATGAACTGCTTAGCACCGTGGTGCCCGAAGTACGGAACCATGCTTTCGTCGACGGCGTGGTATTGTTCATGAGGCATAAATGCTACGCTTCTTGTTTTTATTTGTTCCAGTAAAGGCCTAATTTTTCCAAATCGGTCATTTTTGTTGAGGCTGTCGTTTTGACAAACGTGTAAATTTGACATTATATTTAAAGCGGTCTCTGGAAAGAGCATCCGAAACTAATGCGTTGTGGGAATCCGAAGATTGCTCCCAGTACATATTTTTTCGTGGAAGGCGATGGTAACCGCTCAACAGCAAAATACCAACAAAACTTCGCATTTCGATGAGGGTGATATTACCGACTTTATTTTTTTTTTGAGCATACTGGTTTGTATGATCGACCATCATGTCGAAGACTTCTTGGTCAAAAAATAGCTCAAAATATTCCAGAGGTGTGCGCATGTTTTTAGGTCCATATAAATCAGGCCATACGTCGACATTTACAGAGAGAGGGACATTTTCTTCCCACGCATGACTTTTTGTTTTGTTTTGTTTTCCACTTTTGGATTTCTTTTTTCCTCTTGGGGAGGGCGCTATTGGAAATCTTTCTTTTTCTAGTGAGATTTCATCATCCTCTACAATATTATCCATTACAGCGGGGCCAATAGCTGGTACGAGGTAAATTGTTTATGACAGGGTCTTCTTCACCACCAGAATCTTCATCTGTTACGTCATCCGTGGCATTTGTAGGAGGCATCAGAGCAATATCTACACCGGAGGCAGGGATTGAATCAGATTCATCTTCCAGTAACGATAGAATTTCGTGTAAGGGACAAAATTTCCTGAAAACGAATAAAAAAAAAAAAAAAAAAAATGTCAACGTTTTAGGTACGAAAATAATAATATGTAAGGAAAAGACGAAATATGTAAAATTGACGACATAATAAGTAAAAAATGAAATACTTATTCCTTTTTAGAGCAAAGGAATAAAAAATTTAAAATAGAAAAATATTAGGTGATAAAAAGATATTGGGAGTTTCATCCAAACGCATGCACAATGAACTGACGTCCTTCCTGAAGGATGCCAACTTTCATGGGCTCTAGCCAACAGCCACATACACAAATGTATCGAAAAGGTTTAGATTAGTTAGTTAGATATCCTACCAATAAGATTCAAACGTTTTTCGCGTAAAAAAATAAATCAGTACTTACCCATCAACGTAAAAGTCGGGATGCTCTTGCGCCGCCATTTCACAAAACATCGAACTTCTGTTATCAGAAGTTCTTGGTGATAATAACATAGGTTACGAACCATAAAGGTTAGAACGGGATATAAGGAAGAGGTCTAGCGCATTGGTTAGCAGCGGGAAGCACGAGAACCTTATCAGCATTTGATAACATGAACCAACCCTAGACATCCTTACAGAAGGACGTTAGTCCAATTTGGGTAAATCCTGAGCCTGTGCGCTTTTCACTGCATAGCCATAAAATAATTTGTGCGCTTTTTTGTGCGCTTTTCATACACATTCCAGGATGGATTAAGTTGACTGTGCGCAAATCAATTGCAGCCTCATCCGAGACCTTCCGCCGGAGATGGCTTCTAATATTTTGAGAAGAGTTCCGGTATCTACAGTTCGTCAGGTGCGAAATGTTTCCCAGGCCTGGGAAAATGTGGTGCAGGGAGATCCCGAATTGGTCCGGAGACTCCAAAACACCGAAAGGAGACCCGGACGATAGAAAAAAGAAGAGCGTCAACCCTAAAAAAAGGAACGAAATCAAGAAGTACGAAGCGAAAAAAGCGGATCTGCACGAAGAATGATATCACCAACTCTGGAAAGAAAAAGTGGACGACTGCTAAGAAAGGAGGAACCAACACGACCATGTTTTATTTTTAACTTTTGTAAAATTTAATTTTGTTGTAAATAATGTTTGTAAATAAATAAATAAAAAAAAAAAAAAAAGGACGTGGCATTCGGCTTGGTTTTAAAAAGACGATCAGTCGATGGCTACATCTTTTTTTTCCCCACGAAACACTTCGACTTGGCACCGAAAGAAGCATCCTGAACGCAGCAGAACGAGAAGCATCCTCGAAAAATCTAATGTTTTTCGTTCCATTTTTTTTTTTTTCGTAGGCAACTTTTACTTGAATAAATAATTCCTTTTTTGTTATTTATCGAATTACCCAATTAAAGTTATTCATCATATACCTAGTGTTTTAAATTTTTTGAGAAAGGTTACAAAAACGGCAGGTTATAAACACTATCCTTTAAGAAAATACAAGAACTTGTTTTCAATTTTCCTCCCGCGCCTCCTAAACATTAAGAATTTGCCAGAATATAAATCCGGAAAACATAGGCAAATGTAACTCTTATGGTTGAAAACTCCTGGGAAAAGACCCTTTTAACATGGATAACCGGAAAAATCTTTTAAAAAATAGATTTCAATTTTACTGGGATTATATCAGGCGGTTTTTCCACTTTACTCATACGAATAAAAAGAAACCCATTCTTCACTTAAAATAGTCCAGTAAATAGAATAAAGTCATTTTTCATAACTGGAAGGAGAATACCATCTTTTTACCATTGGTTTTTTTCGTACGACCAACCGTATCTAAACTACGAGCGCGCGAAAAAGCACTGTTTACAATTTTCTCCGATTTTCCACTTTCCGTCAACTAATAACCCGAAAAACCAGGAGAAGATTTGATCTCAGCAAAAAGTTTATTTTATGAGAGTAATTGTAATGAATTCAATTTACTTTTTTTAAATTAATGTGTCAAAAACCAAATTCGAGCAGTGGGTAAGGGGATTGAAGACAATTAGAAGAAATACGCTTTTGTGCTTCAGGAGCGTTGTCTTGAAGAAACTTATTCCTTTTCACTATATTATTATGTTTATTAATTAAATTTCGACGTATTTTTGAACACAGCCTTGCTGCTAATATTTTTTCTGGCAAATGTATATTTTGACGTATTTCGGGTGTAAGGTTACGTTCTTAAGTGAACAGGTTATAAACAAACGACCATGCGATTTTCGAATGAAAACAATAAAACTCGGCTTCATGAAATCATAGAAAACCGATTGAGCCGTTCGATATTTGGGGCAACCCTTCTCTGGAGGAAAAGCCTTATCGAGAAAACCTCTGCATCAGCAGGTGGAAAATAAATATACTTGAATTACCGACGGGATTGACCAAAGAATTATCATACATTTTAAAAAATGTAGCATTCCAAATAAAATGATTTTAACTAAAGCATAGCTTTCTTTTGTTCGTATGAGTAAAGTGGGAAAATCGCCAGATACAATCCCAGTAAAATTGAAATTTATTTTTTAAAAGAACCTTCCGGTTATCCTATGTCAAATAGGATAAAGTTCTTTTCCCAGGATTTTTCAACATTACATTTTGCAAATGTTTTCCGGATTTATATTCCGGCTGATTCTTATTGTTTAGGAGGCGGGAAAGGAAAATTGATATTGTAATTGGTTCTTAAATTTTCTTTAAAGAATAGTGTTTATAACCTTCCGTTTTTGTAACCATTCTCAAAAAATTAAAAATATTAAAATAAATTTGAGAGTTCGGCCTTGGCCCTGACACAGTTCACATCGCTCTCTGTTTTACTTGTGTTTTAACGTGTCGTAAGTGGTTAAAGTCTAAAATAAGTGGACCATTTTTATTTGAGTTTAAAATTTCATCGGTGCTATTCTCGAAGTGATAAAACCATTCGTATACACTTAATTTTAATTGGTTTTTTTTCCAATAAAATTAAAAACTTTCCATATTCTGCCGAATTTGTCCAGCGAAGATCCACCTCGAGATAACGCCTCCCCCACCTTGACGTCTCCGACCGCGCTCTTCGCCCCGCTCCATGCTGAATGACCTTCGTTGTTCCGTAAATATTTTTTTTCTTTCTCATTCTACTGGCTACGAATCCCGCTGTCTTTACTCTTGATAACTGAGTGAGTGCCGGGCTGTTTACATTGTCGTATCACGTATTATTATTATTATCAGTCAATGGCTAATTTCCTATGCCGAAAATAACGATAAGTTAAACGTTGAAACCCGTCGAAATTCCTCACCATCAAACAAACCTATTTTACCGGCCGCCAAAGAAAAGCCGTTAAAAAGACCAGCTACTTCCCCCCCTTCACTGCAGCCTGGAAAAAAAGTAAATCAGGAAAAATGTCGGTCGCTGCTGAATTACGTGTGATTACGGAAGAGCTGAAAAAATTAACATCGAAGGTTGACAATGGCTTCAAAGAAACGAAAACTGATTTTCAGACATTTTATGAAGAGATTAAGGCCCTGAAAAATGAAAATTCCTTATTAAGACAAGAGTTAAAAGGGGCATTCGAACGGATTGAGGCTCTGGAAATTAATTCTCGCAAATGTAACTTGCTGATCAAGGGAGTTGAACGGCAAGATAATATCCCTGCTATGACTGTGGCATCGGAATTCTTCAGCGGCACTCTTCAAGTTACAGAGCCCATTAATATATCAAACGCGCGATGGCTTGGGTCATCGGCCGATAATAAAGGAAGAATGCTCATATCTCTAACTAATGAGAATGAAAAGTGGACTATTTTGAGGAAAACGAAGAAGCTAAAAGACACAGGATACAGCGTATCGCAAGACCTTCCGCCATCTGTGAGCAGCCGGGCGTGGAAAATGAGGCGCCTCCGTTCTGCCCTGCTAAAAACCAACCCGAATCTGCAGGTACGCGTCCGAAATGACAACTTGGCTGTGGGCAAGGAAAACTACTCCTGGTGTGACATCAGGGGTTTCGTAAAGCGCCCGAATGGTCAACCAGTTACAGCAATCGCAGGAATCAACATCGAAGGACTGTCTAAGGAACTTAGCGGCGCTGCGCGTAAAGCAACAGACCATTCTTCGGCGTCATCTTCTCTCCAAGTGTCTGTTCGTTCTTCCCAATGAGGTTCGGCCGTCTGCAGGAGTCTTAGCCTTCGGTAAACACATATTATGTTAACTCGATTACGGATTTAAACCCTAATTTTAGAATTGCTAATTTATCTTCGTCCCCCCCTGCCTCCTACAACGAATACTGATCAGATCTCTGTACTTTCTTACAATGTCCGAGGTCTAAAAAGACTTTTAAATTTCAGCTCCTTCACCAATTTTTTGATTAAATTTGACGTTATCCTATTATTTGAAACCTTCTTAATGGAGGAGCCTGCCAATCTCAAATTCTTTTTACGGGATTATAATTATAAATTTTTGCCAGCAATTAGAGACTCTTTAGTTGGAAGAGCCAAACAGGGCAGCATTATAGCTTTCAAAACGTCACTGAACTCCTTTGTAAAATTCATTAACCTCTTTGATAATAATTTACTCGCTATTAACTCTTCGGAATCATTGATCTACTTAGTTCCTGTATATCTTTCGGGCTCTACTCGTGAAAACTGGCTTGCAGACTTCGACAAATTGCAAAATCTCATTTCTAATTGTCCCAGCAGCAATTTCATTATAGCAGGGGATTTAAATGCGAGAACTGCATCGCAGCAGAAGCTACCCAAGCATTTAGCGCTTGAGTCGGACAAATTTCATTAAGGTCTTCCAAGGATTCTGTCCTTAATTCAAATGGTTCCAACATTCTGGATTTTTGCTCTGATAACAACTTGCTCATCTGCAATGGTCGTGTCCAAACTGACTACCCGGGAGAATTTACTTTTGTTGGGGAAAACGGCAGCTCCACTGTCGATTACTGCTTAGTTTCGCTGGATATCGAACCAGTGGTCGTGGACCTTTCAGTAATCTTAGAAGCCTTTTCGGACCACTTGCCGGTAAGTTTCGGACTTAAGTTAAGATCTGTCAGCCATCATCCAAAAAAACATGTCGCCGGAAAATTAATTTGGTCTGACAAACTCGTGGAGCAATATCGTGGGAACCTAAGTGCGATTATGAGCGATCTTCCTTGGATGACTCTTTGGACCCATCCTTTTTCTCAAGAGCGATTAAATCCGCATGGCCTTATAAACCGAATTATTTTATTCAGAAGTTTCGAGACAATGATGGTTCGACTTTGATTGCTTAAACCTAAGGAAAAAGGTCTTTGCCCTGTTAAATCTTTTTCGAAAATGCAATTCTGCAGTGGCAGAAAAGATTACATAGCAGCAAAGAAAGAGCTTCAAATTCTCTGCTTTAAGAAAAAGAAAGACTTTCATCTAGACATGATCTCCAAATTTGTCAAGATAAAGGATCCCAAAGAATTTTGGCTGTTGGCCAATAAATTTAGGTCGAAAGATTTTAGCCAAGGCAGTAGTATTGAGTTGCCTGCTTGGATATCCCACTTCCAGTCACTGCTTAATGTGCAGGTTGAAGGAAACCGTTTAGCCCCCTTAGCTGAATTCCCTACTATCACAATCGAAGAACTGGATAGTCCATTTACGCTTGCCGAGCTTGAAGGGGTGTTGTCCTCTTTGAAGAACAACAAGGCACCAGGACAGGACGGAATATCCTATGAGTTTTATAAAGCTGCCCCCCAGGTCTTTGTTGAAAAACTGTTGAAGTTTTTTAATTCTGTTTTGGACAATGGTTCTGCTCCGCCTTCATTCGGCAAATCCATTATTTTTCCACTGTTCAAAAAGGGAGAAAGGAACGATCCGAAGAACTACAGAGGAATATCGTGTATTGACGCAATTGCAAAGATTTTTTCCAGCTTAGTCCTGAAACGTATGACGAATTATGTTGAAGACCACGACCTCCTCAGTGAGTACCAAGCTGGTTTTAGGAGGGGTTACTCCACTGTAGACCACATTTTCACCCTCTCGTCCATCATTAATATCAGATTGTCCAGACCTAAATCCAAAGTTTACGCCTTCTTCGTAGATTTGAGTGCGGCCTTCGACAGTGTTGACAGAGCGCTACTGTTACAAAGATTATGAATCTTGGGTTTTCCTCTAAAATCCTGTTCATTCTAAAATCTCTCTTCGACCATGCAGGCTCGGCAGTCAGGTCCGGATCGTCTATTTCTGAGTTTTTTCCGTTGATTCCGGAGTGAGGCAGGGATGCATCTTGAGTCCACTTCTTTTTTCTCTTTTCATTGATGACCTTCATACTTACTTGGAATACGGGATTCGTGTGGGTCAGTCTCTCATTAAGATATTGATGTATGCAGACGATATAGTGATCTTGGCTGATTCGCCATATGCTATGCAACAGAACATCGGTCAGCTAGAACGTTATTGTCGTGAAAAAATCTTTTAGTCAATCTGGAAAAGTCCAAAGTTATGGTATTCCGCAGAGGCGGTCGCTATGCCAAAAAAGAGCGTTGGTTTTATAACCGTGCCCAGATAGAAATTGTCAACGAGTACAAGTACTTAGGGGTCATCTTCACACCTAAGCTGTCACTTTCATCGCATTTTAGGTCAAAAGTTGCCTCAGCTAAACAGGCCATTAATTGCGTCTGGTCAAGACTCGTGGCAAACCCTCTGATACCAGCGAAGAGCAAGTTTAACCTTTTTCAGTCGGTTGTCGGTCTATGCTATGCTACGCTGGGCAGTCTTGGGGGTTCCAACCGTCTGAGCAGCTTGAGGGTTTCCAGCGGTACTTTGTCCGGAAAATATATAGCCTACCTTTTTACTCTCCTAACTACATGGTCTATCTCGAAACCGATGTGGATCCGTTATTCATTTATACCCTTAAGCTTCATCTAGCCTACTTAACACGCGTTTTTGCTCTTCCAGCTCACCGTCTTCCTCGAATCTTGGCTCTAGAGGCACTAAACTCAAATTTGTTTTGGTTCCGATCTCTGAATTCTCTCGCTACAGAACACAATTTAAGTTTCACTTTCACGCTGCAAAATGTGGATCATTGGCTGAAACAACTGCCCATCCTAGAAGCAAGCATCCGTGCGAAACATAAGGAAGGATGTATTCAAAAAGCAATTGACTCAACGCGCTTTAGTCTCTACCGCGATCTCGACCACTCTCTTTGCTTTTTCAATTTCGAAAATTCAACCTTAAAAATTTCTCCTGAATCCTCAAAGTGGCTATTTAAGGTACGCTGCGAGATGTTATATTTGAACTACTCTCCGTTTAGAGAGATTGACAGATGCTCCCTCTGCAACTCGGCAGCTCGAGAGGACACATTCCATTTCCTTGCTGAATGCTCGATTTTGACGGAATACAGGCTATTGTATCTGGGCAGTGCCAAAATTTCACGTCCCGCTCTGCTTTCTTACCTGAATTCCCCAGAATGTACAGGTCTGATCGGATTTGTGAAGGAGGCATTGAAATACAGAAATGAATTGGTAGAAGAGTTTAATTTTTAATTGTTTTTCTGAATTTTGTTTTTCTGTATATATTTAGATCCCGAGAATAGGAATTTTTATTTATTTATTTTTTATTTTTTTTTATTTAAGATCGCCGAACTCCTACAGACGGTATTAACTTACCTTGTAAAATTACCTTTTATTTTTTATATTTGTAATATTCAAATTTTTTTGTAAATAAAAAGGTTTCATCAATCAATCAATCAATCAATAAAATTAGGTAATTCAATAAATGACAAAGGGGAATTATTTATTATAGAACAAGTTGCCATAGACATAAAAATGGAACGAAAGTCACAAAATATTACGAGGATGCCTCGCGTTCTGCTGGGTTCAGGAGGCTTCTTTCGGTGCCGCGTCGTGGGGAAAAAAAAGATGTAGCCATCGACTGATCGTCTTTTTAAAACCAAGCCGAATGCCACGTCCTTTTTTTTTTTTTTTTTTTTTTTTTTATTTATTTACTTACAAACATTATTTACAACAAAAATTAAATTTTACAAAAGTTAAAAATAAAACATGGTCGTGTTGGTTCCTCCTTTCTTAGCAGTCGTCCACTTTTTCTTTCCAGAGTTGGTGATATCATTCTTCGTGCAGATCCGCTTTTTTCGCTTCGTACTTCTTGATTTCGTTCCTTTTTTAGGGGTGACGCTCTTCTTTTTTCTATCGTCCGGGTCTCCTTTCGTGTTTGGAGTCTCCGGACCAATTCGGGATCTCCCTGCACCACATTTTCCCAGGCCTGGGAAACATTTCGCACCTGACGAACCGTAGATACCGGAACTCTTCTCAAAATATTAAAGCCATCTCCGGCGGAAGGTCTCGGATGAAGTCTCTTGTTGCTGTTGTTGTTGGTGGTGATTTCTGCGTCCGTCGTTTTCCATTTTTCTCAAGCGAGTGACTCTTGGGAAGTGGAAGGTAATTTCGAGAGCCTTGGCCAAAAGGACTCATACAGACAGCGCCCTCTGTGGAACAGGAAAATTTTTTACCAATTTTCTTAATATTGTCAGGCAGCATTTCTAAAATTTTTTTTTAACTGTTCATCTTTATTTAATAAATAAATTATGTTTAAGGTTTTCCTATTTGATGAAATCTCTTCGCTTTTTTTTAACGAGTCTTTTTTAAAAAACAAGTGATCGTTTTTATGGACTGCGTAGAACGAAAATGAAATCAATTTTTTATTGTTATGAATTTAAATTTCAAGTTATATAATAAATTTTAAAGCTATCTCCTGGGCAAACGTTAAGCTTTTAAAAGAATGCTTCCATTATTTTGAAAATTGGTTAGGGAAAAAGGGAATTTACATAAGACAATACGGGGGGACAGCTACGTCGGCGAATCAAACTTTGTTAGAAATAATAGGTAATACGTAGTTAGCATAAGATTAGGTAGTAAGTCGGTTAGTTATACGTTATTTGTGGTTAAACAACTCAATCACCCTGTAATATTAGGAACTGACTTTTTCCATAAATATGGAGTAAGAGTGGACTTTGGGGAAAAAGAATAGTTTTTGGTAAGTTGGATGGAGTGGTCATTACGTTTGATGGGAAAATGAAGAATAACAGATTTAGTTTAAAATATGAATATATACCTAGAGAGAGTAGGGAAGTAGAAATTACTGAAATAGATTTAAAGCAAATGTAAATTTGTTATATATTGTCACCCCGCTTCCACACCCTTGGGGAAGTCGATTCATATGAGGATAAATTGGTAGGATTAAGAGTAAATAGCATAAAATTGTTCAATTACGGGGTTACTACGCAAAGACTGTTGAGTGGGACCGTGTTAGGAGTTAAAAGGGACATAATAGAGACAATAAAAAATAGGCATGTGTTAGAAATAAAGTCAATGGCCTACGAAAAACGTGCCCAACCCCCCGGGATACCACCAGATGTGAAGGTGTCGGAGACATTTGACGTGGGTCCGGACGAAAAAACACTTGTCGCGTTGGGGACCCAGAAAACATCGGGAAACAATAAACCTATCTTGGTGGACAGAAGGGGCGTTCAAATAGACATAAATCCATCACTTTCTGACGCGGAGTACTTGAAAATTTATAATTTAGTTAAACAATATGAAGATTTGTTTACTACTAAGGCGGTGGATTTAGGTAAAACAGAATTAATACCATATAAAATTAATTTAATAGATCGAGAGCCAGTAGCCTTCGCTCCTTATCGACTTTCTAAGATGGAAAGAGAGGTATTGGATGAGAAGGTGAAAGAGTTATTGCAGGCGGGAATAATTATACCTTCGGCGTCTCCGTATAGTGCTCCTGCGTTTCTAGTGAAGAAACCAGACAATGGAGGCTACCGAATGGTGATCAATTATAAGAAGTTGAATGAAAAAATTTTGACCGATAAATTTCCTTTACCCAGAATAGATACGATTTTGATTCCTTACAAGGATCATCTTATTTTTCCAAGATAGACGCAAACAATGCATTTTTTCAACAACCAATAGATACAAGTACAAGCGAGGTGACTGCGTTTGTGACGAGTAGTGGGCTTTACCAATTTACTACTTTGCCGCAAGGGTTAAAGAATAGCCCCGCGAGTTTTCAACGGGCAATGAATCGCTTATTTAACAACATTATGTACCGTCATGTGTTATGTTATCTGGATGATTTAGTGGTTTTCGGATCGGATTTCGAGAAACATTTGATTAGTCTACGGCTAACTCTTGATAAAATTAGGAGTGTAAACTTGAAATTGTCAACTACAAAGTGTAAATTTGGATATCAGGAAATAGAACTGTTAGGACATAAACTTTCGGGCAGCGGAATCAGCCCTTTACCCGACAAAGCGGAAGCGATAGCTCAATTAAAGCGGCCAACTAGTCAGAAGGGAATTAGGTCATTTTTAGGGATGTGCAGTTATTATAGGAGATTTACCACAATATGCAATTATAGCGGCCCCACTCACAGATCTTACGAAAAAGGGGAATGAAATATTTGAATGGAATGAAGAATTAGATTTGGCGTTTAATACTTTAAAAGGTAAATTGATGGCTTCACCAGTTCTTGCACATTACGATGATAACAAGGAAGTATTTATAGCGACAGACGCGAGTAAAATAGGGATCGGGGGTTCACTAAGTCAGAAAGACGAAAATGGGGGTTTACATCCAGTGTTCTATCTAAGTAGAAAATTAAAACAGGTGGAAACTAGATAGTGTCTCCGAAATAGAGCTTTAAGTGTGGTATATTGTTTGAATTGGAGACCTTATGTACTGGGAAAGAGGGTAATAATTTATAACGACCATGTGAGTTTAAAATATTTTTCAAATTTTAAGAATTCCTCTTCTAGATTATATAGATTGTCATTGCAGCTGATAGATTACGATTTTGAAATAAAACATAAATCTGGAAAAACCCCTATGATAAGAGTAGTGGACCATTTATCGAGAAATCCTATGGACATGGAAGTGGGGCGACATATGTGAGGGGGGAATGGAAATAGATTCATTGGAGTTAAGGGGGGTAGAACAGCCAACCATTATGATGATGAGACAAATGTAGGGTTAGAACAAAAGAAAGATCCTTTTTGCCTAGAAATTTATAATGCATTAACAGATCCGGAGGCGGCGACGGCGCAGGCTAGGAGGAAGTAGAAAATACTTTATTGGGGAGGAAGACGATGTATATTTTAAACATTATTTAAATAAAGAAAGTATTGGGTTATTGGTTATTCCATCCAGCTTGATTGAGGACATAATTAAGGCATATCATGATGACTTACCCGCTGGCGGACATTTGGGTATAGATAAAACGTTTGTCAAAAATTAAAAATAAATATTACTGGCCTGCGATGACTGCGGACGTAACGCAGTATATAAAGAGTTGTAACTCATGCCAGAGAAATAAATTAAGTAGGGAAGCGCCGGCGGGAAATTTACAGCCAATAGTTCCCCAGAGTTCACCTTGGAGTCATATAATAATTGATTTTTTAGGACCTTTAAACCACTCGAGTTCATATTCATACATAATAGTAGGTACTTGCACCACCACGCGATTCGCGATAGCCAAGGCTACCAAGCGCGCGGATTCTGGAGCCGCCACGCTATTTTTGGACGAGATAATCTGCCGTTTTGGGTGTCCCCAAATATTAAGTAGTGATAGGGGTACCCATTTTATTGAAAAAACTTTTAAAGAATATGTAATCACTGGGGATTAAACAAAGGCAAAGTACGGCATACGCACCTCAAAGTCAGGGTCTAACGGAGAGATTTAATAGTACGCTATTAAATATGCTGACCCATTATACCACCAATCACACCGACTGGGTGAAACATTTGGACATGTAATGTTAAGCTATAATGCAAGTGTGCAATCGAGTACTAATTTTAGCCCCTTTTATCTCATGCATGGGTTCGAACCTAGAATGCCGATAGATTTGGCATTTTTACCCACCTCAGTTAACTCGGATGTGTTGACGAATATATCCAAGTTGCAAGAGGTTCGTACCCAAATACCACAAATTCTGCAAAAGGCGCAGGCACGCCAAAAGAAGTACTATGATAAAAAACATAAATCCGTGGAATATAACGACGGGGATTTGGTATTGATACGTCAATTTTCGCAAATTTCAGACAAACCGGCGAAATTAGACGACAAATATATTGGGCCATATGGTACTTAAAAGGGCGGGGCCTGTTACATACGAAATCAGGATGTTAAAAATGGAAGGTGGACAGACGAAATAGTGAATATTAGGAGAATGAAATTGTATAATTCACGTTAATTCGCGATACTTTTGATGTTCACCTTAGAAATTTCTTTTCCAAAATGGCGGGGTGGAGTAGGATCTAAGTGTAGGTAGGAGTTTTCAAATAGAGAATGTTTGAGAAATGGGAGGCCTCCTGTTTGAAAAAGTGTGTGAAGTGTAAAAGGAAGTATGATAGTTTAGGTTAAGGTTAGCGCACGTACGAGGGAAGGCGGATAACGACTTTTGACCGTCCTTTTGAAAGGGTGTCGGATGGAATGGTACGACTAGATCGGCATTGAGCGGGTAATCAGCGGATAAAGGAGTTGAAGTCTTCTCGCGCTGGAGATTGAGAGCGTATTTTTGAGAGGTTTTGAGATTTTTGAGTATTTTTGAGAGGTTTTGAGATTTTTGAGTATTTTTGAGAGGTTTTGAGATTTTGAGTATTTTGAGAGGTTTTGAGATTTTGAGTATTTTTGAGAGGTTTTGAGATTTTTGAGTATTTTTGAGAGGTTTTGAGATTTGAGAGAGATTTTGAGTTATGAGTATTTGAGGGCGTTCTATTTAAAGCGTTAACTTGAGGGCTTTATTAGGCGTCATGTGGGAAAATTCGCGGGCAACAATGGTTGTTGTTAACCTGAGAACAACAATGGTTGTTGTTAATTGGAGGAGAAAACTGGAAGGGATGTTGCTAGTTTGAGAGCAAAAAGGATTGGATGTTGTTAATTTGAGAACAACAATGGTTTTGTATGTATCCTATTATCTGAGAATAGGTACCCATTATCTGAGAATGGGTTATCGTACCCAGCGAGTTTCGAAATTACTCGAGGCGCCCTATACGTATCCGCGTGCGTAGGCGATAAGTGAGAACTACATCGTGGTCCCGGGACCACAGTATAAATGAGAAATTTGGAGTGAATGGGATTTGATTAACTTTCCTTGGAAAATGAAAATGAATAAATAGACAGTCATGCTGATGGAAATTTCTTTTAAGAGTTGTTTAGCTGCATAGGTTTAATTGGGTAGTAGTTAAGATAAGGGTTCCGTCATTTGATAAGTTAAAAAAAAAAAAAAAAAGAGAGAGAGGATATAGTTTGTGCTTACGATGTGATTGGGGATATTTTGGAAAGTGCATGGTTGCATAGATGAGTGTTTTGAAGGTATTTTTGAAGTGCGTGGTGGCATCGATAAGATTTTTCGAAAAAATATAGAAGGGTCAACACAAAAAAAAGAGAAGAGGTTGAAAGTAGGAAACCATAAATTGAGTGATAGATGCTGGGTTTAAGATAAAAAAAAGGGGTAGAGGTTGAAAGTGGGAAAACGTAAACAAAAAAAAATCCTCAAGATGGAATGGTAAGCACAATTTCAAGTGGGGACGGATTCATAGGACGGAACTCCGTAGATATAATGATTTAAAAAAAAAAAAAAAAAAAAAAAAAAAAAAAAAAAAAAAAAAAAAAAAAAAAACAAAAAAAAAAAAAATCTGAGAATTTAGATGAGATCTGAGAATTTGAGAATTTAAGAATTTTGAATTTTTGGGAATTTGAAGATTCGGATTGTTTTAAGTATTAGAATTTAGGAATGAGTTTAGAATTTTATTATAATAACAAAAGGGACTTTGGGATTAATCGGGAGTAGGAATTTGAAAACAAAAAGGATAAAATGGACAAATGGTTTACGAAGTAATGAGATGAGAGTAAAGCAATTTTGAGACTTCAACATGGAAAATTCAGAAAGGAGGGGCAATCCAAACTCCAGGATGCAATCAGGATGGTCCGAAGGGTATGTACAAAA
The DNA here is from genome assembly GCA_014119065.1 of Orius insidiosus. Taxonomy (NCBI): domain Eukaryota; kingdom Metazoa; phylum Arthropoda; class Insecta; order Hemiptera; family Anthocoridae; genus Orius; species Orius insidiosus. Next base: position 40,015 of record JACGAQ010002503.1, read on the forward strand.
AAAAAAAAAAAAAAAAAAAAAAAAAAAAAAAAAAAAAAAAAAAAAAAAAAAAAAAAAAAAAAAAAAAAAATAGAATAATATAAATAAGAAAATGTCTATAATGTAGTTTATTTTAGAAATTTTGGCAAGATGGTAAATGTTAATGAAGGAGAGGAACAGCATGACGGAGAGGTTTTCCGGGGATTCAACGGTCGAATGGGCCCGAATCACCCCAAACCAGTTGGATACGACGGGAAGACGAGATAACAATACACTGTGCAGCTTTCCCAGGGCCAACGGTCGCGCCGTGATCGGCGATCGAACTTC
>JACGAQ010002504.1:0-40271 GCA_014119065.1 Orius insidiosus
AATCTTTCTTAAAAGGGATTTTCTCCCCTTGCTTAAGACGGGTCCGTGGGGTTTGCACTGACAGGGTAAGCTTTGGATATTTTATAAGGGGAATCTCCGAGATAGTCTGATAAGTGATAAGGGTTCCAAACTCATCCATTCACAACTGCAAGGGGAAAAAAGCCTTTCAGAATTCAGCAACCGGTTTCGCTTTTTCACCCGCATCTTCACACCATAACTTCTCGATTTTTTCCGCACATTTTATGACGCGATAATTAAAGCAAGAAACGTCAGAAAAAATTGAAACACATAATAAAAGGGTAAGTATTTTAATTTAATATGGTCGCTTTCTAAACTAAGTTAAATTTTTAGGGTTAGCTACTATTTATACACTAAAGCATGAACAAGCGTAAGTAATTTTTAAAAACGTATTTCCTTGTTTGCCTACTATTTTACGACATTCAAGAAAAGCTTAAAAGATTACACATGGGTTTATTACTGTCAAGGAGTGAAGGCTAAATGGGAGCGGGATGAAGAAAACATCGAAAAGCTAACTCCGAACCCGCTCGTTTAAATAAAACATTTCGTACTACTTTTTTACACATAAATTAAGTTATCTTTAAATAACTACTGTCTTTTGAAGGATTTTTTTTAGAGATAAAAGTTTAAAACGCTAATTATTCCCTACGGGGATTGGGCTAACAACTTCAGAAAACGACTCAACGGACCACTTAAAACTACTGCATTAAAAATTAATCTGCACAAAATTAGATTTTTTAATTTATCTTTTTGTTATCGTAGACTACGCATCTCCTTTGAGAAACGCGGCGACGAAGTGAATGAAACCATTGTTTCCAAGCCGAAGAGGAAATCAAAACTAATTGAAATGCTTAATGAAAGGGCAGATTTGATTAATTAAGAAATAGACACCGATTGCGCCAGGTTTATTATATTTTTATCTCGAAGGCATCACGAAAAAGATTGGAAAGGGGACCATATTTCTTAATATCGACCCAGATCATCATGTAATCGTACTTTATTGCTTCTTTTACCCATGAACTATCGATTTACATCAAATTTTGATGGTAAACACGAGATATTCAAACACGTTTTGTAAAAATAGACATCATTTTTATAAAAATGAATTAATGACAAGATTAGAAATTTTTTAAAGATCCGTTGACATAATCCAGACTTTATGCGGGTTTTATGCAAGGATCGTATCGATGTAAAACTTATTAAACCAGGATGTCTGTAAAGGTTAGTTTTACGCACGGTTCATCCAGGGAAAGTAAAAAAAATGAAATAAATTTAATAAGGTAAAGAGGAAATGCTGGTGGTGTAGGTCGGTTATATCGATTGTTCATAAAATATTAGTACGGAGCAGTCAATAGCAATGCCTTGAGGAAAGACCCGACTTAAAATAATAACCCATACGATAGTTAAATAATTATTGTTCTAGATAGATGACTTTTTACCTCGACGTCTGGCCAAACGTACCAAAATTATGAAGTTTGTTGGCTGAACCGAAAGAAAAAAAATCAACTTCTTTTTTCCGAATATGAAATGCGAAACGCGAAACATTATTTTATAAGTTGCAAGGGGGAAATTTTTTTTTGAAAAGCTTCGCCAAGTCATTCCGGCTTTATTCTGTATCCAATGTAATTTTCCGTCCGTTCTTCAATTTTATGACGATAAAAACGCAGGACATTTTCGACATCCCTGTGTCTAATTTGCTGACAAGAAGGGGGAAGGTCTCTTGGGAAGGCTGGGAGTTAAGAATTATTTAAGGGCTCCATATGCCAACAGCACGTGTCAGAAACAGAGTGAAAAAGCATCTGCATGTTTTCGCTTTAAAAAAAAGCTTCACTTACCAAATTGAACGAAAATGAAAAATTCCTGATCAAAAAAACGTGTCGAACGCCATTTGTGAGTATTCGCCGAAACCAACAGATCGTAAATTAACGGGGGAGATAACAAAAAAGAGAACCGCTTTGGAGGGCTCCCATTGTCTTTTGTCCTTTAAAATGCGTAGAACGGTTCAACAGCCATAAAGTGTTCAACCATTCGAATATAAATTTTTTGGACTAGAGGGCCAAAGTAAGCGGGTTCCATTCGAAAAACGAAAGTCGGACGCCAAGGTGTGTGCGCTCCTTCACCCAGAACATGTAGAAGCCACGCAAAATCATAACAGCGTTATCCTATACTGATCACGGTCAGGAACACCTAATCGACTTCCTCCTCGAAGCCAGTTTTTAAAAAACGCGCTTTCGCTGTTAAAACTTTATCCAATTTATAACATCATACCATTAATAAGTTTGTTATTCTATTTTAAAAATTAGTTTTTTCAGTTTGAGTGACGAGGTGAAAAGATGATTCATTATGAAAACGCTTTATGTCTATTTAACAATATCTTTAAGTCCAAAGTGGGTTGTCATAACCCATTGAGGGAATAATTTACGGTCAGCCCCCGCCGTGATGTGTTCGAACGAGGGGACCATGAATGAATCTAAACAGTTTCATAACGGTCATTTACGGAACGAGAGTTCCAGACCGTTTAGGTTCCTTTTATTATTAAAAAAAAATTCTCTCTCTTTTATTATCCCATTTTTTGACTAATGGAGTTAAAGAAGAGTTCGCCGGACACGCAGTCTAGGTGGGCCAGGCTACCGCTCAAAAACGGTCGCCTTTTTTCTTTACCATCAGGTTTTTTAAAAAGCCTTTTCTAGGTTAATAAAGGGAAAACCGAAAAGAAATCTAAAAAACGCAAGGGACGTTTTACTCCCAATAGATCATGCATCATTTCTATTCTATAGGTCACGTTTCAATACGACGAAAAGGAATAAAAGAGTACCGACTAATCACGAACTAAAAATAAAAGGCCATCTCAAAATATGCAAAGACTATAGCGAACCCAGTACGCAATCATTATACTAATTAGTCAATTAAGAAAACAAACACACGTTCGACCTTATCCTCCAGGAGATGGTGCTGTGTTTGGAGGTTCTCCGGGCCCTATGAGTACAAGAGGCGTCAGAGGCTCTTCAAAAGATGCACAGCCTCTAAATTTTAAGTCTAAATGAATGACTTCCTCCTTTGCAAGAGAACGGAGCTAAACAAAAGCTAGCCGTGAGACGAGAATTGAAGAAAAGCACCAAAGGAATCAAGTAAAAATTATAATTTGATAATTTAGAATGCTGAGGTCATTGAAAGTTTACGTATTTTTTCTAGAAGTCGAAGGTATAAACCAATAGTTGAACTTACCTAATGTTTTGTTCAGCCAATCGGCGAGATCTTCTTGAAGAGGTAGGAGGCGTTTGTTTTGCGCGTGGGCTATTTTTTCCTGGTAATATTCGAGGCATTCCTGTTCCGTTTCTGGAGTTTTCCATTCCTGATCGGTGGAAAGGTTCCAAAGACCCCTCGCCCGGCCGATAGGGGTCTTCAAACCAACAGGCGACGAGCCCATGATCCTGAAAAGAAAATAGTTCTATGAACATGGAATAAGTGATGAGTTTTTTTTGTTGGGCTTGAACCTTTACTCCCCTCTCTCAAAGCACCCTTTTCATCCCCAAGTCAAACGTTAGCAGACCCTCCTGAATAGCCGCCCCCGCTGTTAGGGTCAGGTGAAATAAAGCATTTTAAGGTTAAAATATAAAAGAATCATCAGCAATCCCTCCGATGATAAAAATTAACGTTTTTAATAAACAGAAATTTCTAATCTAAGAATAATTCTTGTCCTCGAATTTAAAACAAGTAGAAAGTCGGGAAATATCTAAGGGCAACAGACGACTTGAGACACTACGGCGCTCATAAAAAGAAAAATAATTGAAAAAAAAACTGGTTTTTTAATCAGCAATGAAGTGCTACAAAAAAGTAGAATATTAATTTCAAGACAAGAAAATAAAATTGTCTTGTGTAAAAGCTCCCGAGACTAACGGACACATATTGCGACTTTCAAATATGAAAAAAGTAGCACTTTTCGCTGAATGAATTTATAATGTGAGAGAAAATTTCATTGATCCCTTTACGTTTTAAGAATATAAAAATTAACCATTGACAAAAAAAGGATAAAAAAGCAAGTGAAAATTTGAGTGAGCCTTTTGTCTTACTTGACACGTGGCGGGACACGTGAATTGTTTATGATGAAAAAATTACTTCTTAACATAGAATCCAAGGTCATTTTTATCTTTTTAAGGAGTTTAGAGGCTCTTTTTATAAACCCTATAAAATATGAGGTTTCAAAATAATTTCTTCATAGAAAATAACGCCCGCCGGAAAAAAGGGAGCGAGTTATTTCTGAAGTCATTATACATCCAGAGTACCCTACCATAAAACGACGGTGTATGTCGCCTATTTATATTTTTCCTACAGTCGATCTTCTTCGACTTGCGACCTCCAGTAAATCTTCTGAATTCCGGGATCGTCGCGTCCTTGTTTATTTTTTTCATTCCCGTGGGAAAACTCTGAGAAGACGAACATATGTGTATCGTCGGTCGATTTGAACGAATGAACCAGCAAAAAACAGGGACAAAATTTACAGGGACTTTAACTTTTTTAAACCTGAGAAAGGTTATATGTCGGTCATCCCACACTACGAATTACATCATTAAATTTTTTTAAGAATCAGGAAGTTTAAATTCTAGTATAAAATTCTAGTGAACAAACAATTTATTTTTTTTCACGGATACGACCGTTGTTTTGGCAATCGAATTGACTCGGTTCTTCTTCTCTTTTGTCCAGATTAAAGTTTTGGATTAAACCGTGGATGTCCTCATATGATATTTCGGGGCTCCGTGGTCACCGCACTATTGTTGAAAAAACTATTGTTGTCAAGAACGGGCAAAAAAAAAGAGAAAGAGAAGTAGGGGAAGAAAGAGTAAAAGGTGTCCCAAGCAGAATATTATTTGAGAGAGATTTAAAATAAGACAAAGCAGTTCTAAAAATGGCAATGAATCAAGGTTGACATGATTTATGCTGCATAAATAACGAGTGTCGGTAGCGTAGACTGACATGTGGTCAGGATCTAGCACGAATGAATTTGAAAACACGAAGAAACATAACAAGTATTCAAATATTTTCCAAAGCTTCTGAATTGAGCTTAGAATTTATATAGTGATATAAAAGAAGCCCTCTGAAAAGGAGATATAATAAAATGTTCAACCCGAAACATTGATCGAGGAAAATGCAGGATGAAAGCAAGTAGGAAACCTTCAAATTACCACAAAGCACATTACACCCATCTCATAAAAGGGGATAAAAAATGTAATATTCACAGCTTTACACCCACGTTGAGATTAAGTTCTGAATAAATAAAGAAAACTACAGAGGGAGAACATTTTGCAAAAAAGGAGTATGCAATAAAAATAATATTTGAGAGTAATATTCCAGGATAGCGAGTGAATGAAGTTAAAGGATGCTGGGCATGATAAACGTGTCTGGAATGTACGTGACTGAATTAAGAATAAAATAAGGTCCTTCTAAACATTTTGACCATTGTTCTTTAAAATAGTCGTACGAGTTTCCTGGCTTTTGAAACTTCGTACGGCTCTGGTATATTGACCTGTAGCGGTATTTAAACTCGGCTTAACGTTTGGCTGAGCGCTCACAGCCGATAAATTAGTACACCTGAAGTACCCTCCTCCGTTTTAGTTCGGACATAGTACGCTCTAAGTTATCGATACCCCAGAACAAATCTGAACTATGGCAGATTCGCCTGCTCTAATTAACGACCAGTTCAAGGTAACAATTAATTAGAACGTGCTTTAGGCTCTCATGCGGAGCACAGAACATTTTTTTATTCCGATATCGGACGGAGAGAAGGAAAAAAAGAGAAAGTGTAGAAAATTAGGAAAACCTCGTCTCACCCCTTTCTGACAACAACTTTTTCCGCAACTTTTCACAAATCTTTTAATTAAAAATTAAGAAAAACCATGGAAACACAAAATTTTAAAATAAGCACTTAGTCCACACGCGACAAAATGAAGAAAAAAAAACTGAAGTTTCGGTTCATCCGAATAAAAAACGAAACCGGTATCAAGTCTTAATAAGATGATATCTGGAGAAACTAAAAGACGCTTTACGTTAACGAAGTCTCCCATGATAATAAAAGTAGTTCGAAACAAAAAGCTTTTAAATAACAGTTACCGTAGAAGCCATAATGGAAAAACACCTCTTTTTTTTGACTAAATTAATACAGGACTAATTAGGCCATTGAACAGGACAATATATACTCACTGGATTCTTATTTTGAAAAATTCAATTTTGTTTGAAAACATTTCCAAATGCTATCTTTCAAGCAATAGTTTTCCTTGCTTACAATTTATGAAACTGAAGGCTGAACTGAGGTATTGAGATTTTATTTTTAGGCCTACAAAAAAAGCAATTATGATGAGAGGGAGAGAGAGAAAAAAAAAAGGTTCGTGCAAAAGGCGATTCGATCCGGTCAAAAGAAAGGATCCTAGATGGCAGCTTATTTTTTTCTGACTTGGCTTTTCGACGCCACGCTAGTTTTCAACAAAAAAATCGGCGTACCAGCCTCTAAATTGATTAAAGTCAATCACTCTAATAAGATCCTCACGGAAGTTTTCAGACGACAGACAATCGATTGTTTTTAGCAAGAGGCATGTAGGTCATGACGGTTTTCGGGAGGGAAAACGAAGCCGAATTTATGCAGTGAATGTTTGGAGAGTACGGAGAGTAATTCTAGGCTGTCAAGGTGGGCGACTAATGTAATATCAGTCGTTAAACCGCTCAGTAACCCACAAACGGAGCAGGCGGAAAACCCTCAGAGTGGTTGTCGTGGACGTTCCTTTTTAACGTCTCTGCCGTGGTAAACCTTTTTCGCTGAAAAATTGATGATTGGAAAATATATTGGGTAATCATTAAGGCTATGGTTGAAGTCATTGATCCCTCCAAGAACAGCTCTCACCACTCTTTCAACAAGGACAAAATAAAATTGAACATTCGCGCGATAAAAAAAAACAGCAACAAAGCTTGGTTGATTTGTAATTTATAAATGAGTATGGAAAGGTTGATATTAATAGATTTCGATTGGAAAATAAGATAGATAGATGAGGAGATTAGTGGGAGCAAAACTGGTTATTAGCTGTCAGAAGAGGCGCCTTTTAAAACGACGCGGCGTGATGGGATAATTATTGAAGGCCTTCCGTGAATCTCGGCCACCGGAGCTACGACAAAACCGAAAAAAGCAGTGAACGTAATCGCTCAACGCTCGGGCTCCTTCGACGTCGCCGGGTTTCTCGATTTTCACACCCGTTGCGTAAAGACGAAAGGGGAGTTATAAATTAAATCGGAAGGTAAAGAGAAACAAAAGTGCGGAGTTGACGGCTTTCTTTGAAGGCGGTGGTTAAATCATAAGATGTTATCGGTACCAATATTGCTAGGATCGCAAGAACGGCTTCGATGATAACAAGACTGCGGTGTAATGAAACTGACATTAATAGGGCCTATAAATTAAAATATCTACGAACTCGTCAAAATGTTTGAGCTCAGGCATAGGCATAACTTCCATCGTTCTATTGAAGTTTTAGCCGCGAAGCCCAACTGAGGTTTTGAATTAAAATTTGAACTTTTTCTCTTCTGACATGGAGCCGACTTTGTCACAGTTTAAACACCTGCAACGCTTAAACTGTTTGTACTCTATGTAAATAGTGCTACAAGGACTCGTGGGGTTTCTTTCAAATAATGTTAACTTAAAGTCTAAACTGAACCCAAGAACGTAGTGACACTGAAGAATAAGTACACGTTCTTTTCATGTGGTCTTTCAAAAACAATTTTCCACATGTTAAGTCTGGAAATAGAACGGAAGCATAAAAAGAATGCGAATTCTTAACCTATGGGGAGAACGATTTAGATTTTAATGACGGAAAAATTTAGAGTGATTATTATAGACCAAAAATGGATTATGGTAAATGACCAATTTTGTGAGGTCGTTAGCGTTCATTGTCCGGCAGGATAAAACGCTTATCCTAAGGCTATTAATGTGGATTAGAGGTAACACCGAGAAACACCTTTCAAGAATTTAACTTCACATTGAAAACACATGCTAGAAAGTTTTAATGTGCGGGAGGATATGTGCTCAATTCGTTGCGAGTTGGGAGTGATCAGTACTGCGTGAGGGTTGAAACTTGGAGGTCACCTTTTCCTCACCCACAGAACCGCTCGATACGCGCAAAACTTGACAAGCTCGAATAAATAAAAACGTCTGTATTGGCTGAATTAATTGTAAACTGTTTTGTGCATATGAGGCGCTCCGGGTACGAAGGGCGAACTCGACATCGGACAAATTTTTTTTTTTCATTTTCAGATTCTAGACCTTTTGAAGAATACCCCCATGTAATTTTTATATTGAGTTTGCCCTTTTTTCCCCTTTAAAATACGTAAAAACCGATATGTGGCAAAGCTCTAACTGCGATATCCGAGCGGGTACGAAGGGCGAACTCGTATCCTAGTCCACTACCCCCACTCCTTCTCCAGGAGCCCCACTCCTCTTGGAACAGCTCACCGCCACGAAATAAAAATATATTAAACATTTTGTGAATTAATAATCGTAAAAAATTTCGAAAATTTTTAAAAAACCCTTTCCTCTATGATTCTATAATCTAAAATCTCGCCACGAAAATTCCAGAGAGTGACTTTTCTGTCGAGTTCGTCCTTAACAGAAAACTTTAAAATGCGAATATCTCGAAACTACGTTTTGTCGAGTTCGCCCTTCGTACCCGGAGCGCCTCATATCTGCTAACCGTATGAAGCGAAATTTTTTGCTCTTGAACTTGGCCTCGTGGCTTCAAAGTTTTCACAGCACAAAACAGTAGGTAGCTCAATTAGGGCCCCAAATCGGTCCAGAGGATCGAGAATCGTTTCGTGCCAGACACTGGATCTTCCGACATTTCAAGTGCCGGTTCATTTGACCGGTTATCGCAATAAAAAGAAGCCATAAAAAAAAGAGAAGAGGGAAGTATTTATAAAAAAATTGACCTCAATCACGGCCGCCTTCCCCTTTTTTAGTCTTTTCGTAAAAAAAAGGTGAAGCGTTTGTAATGGTTTGTTTTTGTTTTTGTTTTTTTTTACATCTCTCTGACAGTAACTGTAAAATGTAAGGTGATAAGGAGAGAGTGGAAGGCTGCCGTGAACGAATCCATTGGATACGCTAGAGTTCCTAGGCGACTCCCAACTCCACCCGCCGGCTAGATCCCTTTCGACTACTTTAATGATGATACTCGCGAACTCGTGACAAGATTTATATCACAAGTTACATCCACAAAACATATGGCTTCCAATTAATTTAGCCATTTAATAAACCCTTGGGAAATAGATCAATTTCCATTTTCAGATTCAAAGTTATTACAAATCTGGGATCTCTGAACCCAAAACCAAGCAGCATCACTTACTAAGCAGTCTACTACTTTTATAATAAAACCCTTTCAGAGAGTTCAAATCCTTTGGATTTGTATTGACGCACGTTTTCAACAGTTTTTTTTTCTCAAGTGTGGACTGTAGAATATTATAGTACGTAGTAAAATAGATAGTGCCGAGAAAAAAAATGGTTTCGCAACTAAAATTAGTAAAGGCCAAGGAGCAAAACAATTACTGTAACTGATAAACTGATAAAGTAACGTATTTTTAAATGTCAGTGACACGACACGTGCTTTTTTCGCGGTAAAATCCTCTGATAATGCAACGGATAAAACTGAGCTTATCGAAATTCAAATTTAAATTAATCTACGGAGGAGTGATGTAAATAATAAGGTAAGCAGCGGTCATAACAGGCAGGTGTCAATTTTTAGAAGGGATTAGTCCCAAAATTAAGGGAACAAATTAATTGATTATCGAATTGTTAAAAAAGCTGTCCAAATAATAAAAAATGGCTGATAGTAATGATAAATAATATGGAAACATATTGATAAATGACTTAAAAATTTTAGATTGAAACAGAAAACTTACCGCTAATTGACGCGAGACTCCATATTAAGATTTGAAAATGTCCAACATTGATAATAAAACGAGGAACACAAAATAAACGAAAAGAATAAGAAGAAACTACGAACACAAGAGGGATAGAAAAATGGAAAGAGAATAGAACCAGAGCCGGGTTGAGACTAAAGCGAAGCCCGAAGGGAAGGCTCCAGCGAGGGTGCCTTTTTCCCCCACGAGACGAACGTCGAACCCCCACCCGTTTGGGCCTTCGTCTAACCCCCGGCAGGCGGCAGACGACAGAAGACGGGCGAAGCGAAGCCCTGTACGGTGCGCGAGGTGCGAAAGTCGGAACCGTTTTCTGCGCACTCCCGAGTCCTCGTTCAGCCACTCCTCCCTACCTACCCTTCTTTCCACCCACAATATAAATTATAAAATTTTTAATTCTGATGTTACACCTTCATATTATGAAATAACAATATTTGTCCTCAAGGAAATAGATACCTTTGCAAAATAGATGACGTATCTTGAGCATTCTAGAATGTTGGTTTTATTGTTTTTATATTATTTTTTTAGCTCACCTTTTCTTTTTTGCTCTATTTTTATTTATTTATTTTTACAAATCAAGGCGCCTCAGTATATAAATCAGTTTCACTCAACAAAATAAATACATAGTTACTAAATAAAAAAAAAGTGAAAAATAAATAAATAAATGCTAGTATCGAGCAGGGATTTAAGGGGAATATGTTCATAGAGAAGGGAATTATAGTAAAAATTATCTTTATCAAAAGAAAGTTGCTGTGTTATCCTCGATAAACGATTTCGAAATAGGTCAAACAGATCCTGTTCAATCCATTTGACTAGTGGTCCATCGATCTTGAGTTCATCTGCTGCACTTCCGTCTTGTCTTTCTAGTACTCCTCTCGCATGCAATTTTCATCGGATTTTCGCAAAATATTCCTTGTCTTAAAATTGAAAATATCGAGGATTTTTTGTTTGTTTTTATTTGGCGGAGATATGTATGTTTAGTTTTGTAGAATACTAGAACGCCTTCAACAAAACAGGAAAGGAACCAAAAAGAAGTAGAAAATAAATGTTATTTCCTTTGAGAAAGATGCCACTGAGCTACAAGCACATCAGTTGATGACAGTGCCATCTTTGAGCAGTCGGAGAAACTAATCAAAGATTATATTTTTTTTTGTATTCTGCTAGATTTTTTGCAACAAAAATGACTTATTTTTTTATTTTTGGATTGTTGAGGGTTTCGGCCCATGCAATGGAAAACACGATTAGACGCACATATTTATAGTTTCGACGTTTCGCTGTACAACTGCCTTCTTAAGGGATATTAATGAAGGCGTCACCTTCTCACATCTATACTTGTATAAATACTATTAAGTATATGAGTGTGTTAAGTATCAATTTTTTACTTTTAGAAATATTAGAGGGGAGAGAATGAAAAAAAGAGAGGATATTTTGCTGATTTTGTTGTTGCTATTAAATAGCATTTATATAAATTTTATAAATTTTATCCTAGGAGTTAACAGTTATGGATGATCGAGGATGATTTTTTAACACTTTTTATTTAATTAAGCGGACATGTTTCGGAAACAACTGTTTCTCATCAGGGCCTATAATAACATAAATTCAAAGGTTCATATCTACACAATTTTGGTACTTACATTTTTGGAGCAATAATTTTTAAAAAAATTTATTCTAGGTTTTATTTGGTTTTTGAAGATCGTGAATATGGAGACTGAAAACACCCAACGTCAGATAACTCATTTTCATAAAATTTTGGATTGATGTAATAACTGATATACAGGGTGTCCGACATGGCATAAGTCTGGGAGAGCGTTAAAAAGTGGTTTTATGAAAAAAAAGTTTAACATAAACCCCCTTAATTTAACTCAAAGAATTTGATGGCGTAGTTTGAAATGCGTTTGGATATACAGGGTGTCCCAAACAGAACCTAACTTAGTTATTTCAAATGAGAACCCCTATTTTTTATTTCAAATTCGTAATCTACGTAAAATTTGAAGTTGATTAGACTATTCATATGACCATTTTCGACAAAATTAAAAAATGTCAAATTTTAGCGTTTTTTTGCGCTAAAATCCGTTAAAATCGACCTAAGAGACTCATTTTTTTAAATTCCATTAACAATCGCTAATTTTCATTTCTGAAGTAAGAAATTTGAGTTTCCTCATCCCTTTCCTCCTGCTCCTACCATCTTTATGCCGACGACACCCAAATATATTTACAATGTGACCCTGACAAAATCGAGGATGCCATCGCCAGTGTCAATTCTGACCTAACGTCAATATCACGTTGGTCTGCTGAAAACCGTCTCCAGTTAAATCCTGAAAAATCTCAGGCAATAGTCATTTATGACAAAAATCTTTGTCCCCCTGCAGACCACCTAATCACCCTTAATGGCACTCCCATTCTGTTTTCGGACCGTGTCACCAACCTTGGACTTGTAATGAATTCAAAATTTTCTTGGGGTGATCATGTCGGAGCCATCAGGAGGAAGGTGTTTGGGAGCCTTCATACCCTTTTCCGATTTAGTTCGCTCACTCCTCCGGAACTTAAAACTCGCTTGGTTAAAACACTAATTATTCCTCATTTCACTTACTGCAGCTCTGTCTTTTCCAATTCCATTGATTCCTCTTCCTCGCATAAATTACAAGTGGCGTTTAACGCCGCACTTCGTTATTGCTTCGCCCTCCGTCCAAGAGATCACATTTCACCTTACTCCTCTAAACTCCTTGGCATCCCTCTCCTCTCCTATCTCAAGCTAATTTTCCTTCTCCTGGTTTTCGACCTCAAAACTGGACGATGCCCCTCAGTTTTTCTAAACTATTTCCCCTTCTGCATCTAACAGGACCTCTCACATCACATCTCTTAGTCACAAATCCAAAGCGATGCACGACTCACTCAGGGTAGCTGGAGCGAGGCTGTGGAGCTCCCTTCCTCTGCTTGCCCGGTCCGCCAAAAGCCGTAATGATTTTAAATCCATCACTACCAAACATCTTGCCAATTTTTTCCCCCTGAAATCCCACAACCCTTTCTCCTCTTCACCTAATCATATCCCTCTCCTCTTGTTATTTTATCCCCCTCCCCATCCCATCCCTTGAGACTGACCTGAAATTAACCAGAAATTTTTTAAAATTGTTCTTATTCATAGATATATTGATTTGTTTTACAACTTTCATTTAGTCGCTTGTTGTACTTTTCATTGTGATTTTTTATTGTCTTTGCCTAGGGTACATAATAATGGTACATATGTACTACTTGTACTAAATCAATAAAGAAATTATTATTATTATTAACTTGAAAAAAGGCCGTTAGTGACGAAATCTCGTGATGCAGAATGCGAAGATGCTTGAAATTGTGACAGTTAGAATCTTCGGGCAAAAATAAGTGGAATAAAAAAACAAAAAATGAGTCTCATAGGTCAATTTTAACGGATTTTAAAGCAAAAAACGCTAAAATTTGACATTTTTTAAAGTTGTCATAAATGGTCATATAAATAGTCAAATCAACTTGAAATTTGGTGTAGATTACTAATCTGAAATAAAAAATAGGGTTCTCATTTGAAATAACGAAGTTAGGTTCTGTTGGGGGACCCTGTATATCCATACACATTTTAAACTACACCATCAAATTCTGTGATTTAAATTAAGGGGTTTACATTTAACTTTTTTTTTATAAATCCAACTTTTTAACGCTCTCCCAGACATGCCATGTGTTTCCGGACACCCTGTATAGGTTTTTATTTGGTTTTTGAAGATCTTGAATATGGAGACTTAACACCCAACGACAGACAACTCATTTTCATAAAATTTTGGATTGATGTAATAACTGTTATAATACTATGTTATATCCATGAGAGAAAAAAAAATTTTCTTTTTCAAATAATAACTGTTTATTAACTATTAATCCAAAAGTGATACTAAACAATGACCTGTTGATATCAAAATTGATTGAAGATATCGAATACTATAAAGATTTACCAAAAATTACTCAGTTACCAATGTAAAAAACTGTTTTATTTATACAATTTGATTTAAATAACCCTGTTCTAGTCAAACACTTTATTAAACAAGAAAAAAAGAAAAATCAATCTACAATATATATACAGTCAACTCTTGTTAATTCGAAACTCCATAATTCGAATTTTCAGTAATTCGAACTTCTTAGCCTGTAACTTCGGTAAATCGAAAAATCCTGTGTATTTGGATACGCTCGATAATTCGAAATCATTTTTCTCGAAAAGAAAGAGTAAAATGTTCTTATATCGAAATTATTCCTTTCCAACGTTCTATACTTAATTCGAATTTCAAGTTTTATCAGGAATCATTTTTTCTGTGTATATACAAATAAGTGTAAAAACGCTCTGTATTTCGAAATGACTTTTTCATATCGTTCTGTAATTCGAATTTTTAGCTGCAATTTTCACATTAATTTCGATCTTTCCGGTGTTGTTTGATAATTCGAATTATTAACTTCCTTAAAGAAGTTATTGTGACACCCTCCACGTCGGGGTTTTTTTTTCAGCTTCTCAATAATTCGAGCATCTTGTTAATTCAAAAACTCAATAATTCGAAATTTTGTTGAGGTCCCTTGGATTTCGAATTATCGAGAGTCGACAGTTGTTACATCAATCCAAAATTTTATGAAAACTAGTTGCCTGTCGTTGGGTGTTTTAGTCTCCATATTCAAAAACCAAATAAAACCTAGAATAATTTTTAAAAAAATTCTCCAAAAAATGTAAGTACCAAAATTTATTGTGATACATATGATATAAACTCCCCGTCAAAAGTTTTGCTTCAAATGTACTGATTACTGAAAAATTATGACCCAGGGAGCTTAGGGCAATACAGAATACAGTCGACTCTCGATAATTCGAAATCCAAGGGATCTCGAAAAAATTCGAATTATCGAGTTTTTGAATCAACAATATGTTCGAATTATTGAGAGGCTGAAAAAAATAATTACCAAACGCTTTTGGAAGAGTGAGAAAAAATAAACAAAAATTCGAATTATAGAATATGAAAGTAGTAATTTCGAAATACTGAGCATTTTTACTCTAATTTTTAATAGACACAGAAAAAAATGATCCCTGATAAAACTTGAAATTCGAATTATAGAATATTGGAAAGGAAAAATTTCGAATTACAGAACGTTTTACTCTTTCTTTTCGAGAAAAATGATTTCCAAATACACGGGATTTTTTCGATTTACCAAAGTTACAGGCTAAGAGTTCGAATCACTGAAAAATTCGAATTAACGAGTTTCGAATTAACAAGAGTCGACAGTATTTAAAAACAGATAAAATAAAGAAAATTCAGAAAAAGTAATAAAAATAATGCCAACTTACAAAAGACAAAAAGAAAATTACTTTATTAAAGAAAATTTTCAAAATTCAAAATTTCCAAATGTTTAGTAAGATCCTGCTTAAACCAAAGTGTTTAACTGGAGTTTCTTAGGTGTTGCAATACTTTTGACAAGGAGTGTATTATAGTAACCTTTGAAATTTTTGAT
Source organism: Orius insidiosus (assembly GCA_014119065.1). NCBI lineage: Eukaryota > Metazoa > Arthropoda > Insecta > Hemiptera > Anthocoridae > Orius > Orius insidiosus. The sequence continues at coordinate 15,463 of JACGAQ010002504.1, forward strand.
ATTATAGGCCCTGATGAGGGAAACAGTAGTTTGCGATACATGTCGGCTTAATTAGATAAAAACTGTTAAAAATCATCCTACATCATCCATAACTGTAAAATCCTCACCTAAAAAGGAGAATGTTCCACAAACAGTTTCGGCGTAATACACCTGGTCAGGTGCACTATTTTCTTATTTTATTCATTCTCTTCTCTTTTTTTTCGAAATATAAAAATAGCCTTGTTAATTTCTTTTTCAACTATTTTGAAAGATTGTTTGAAAATTTTGTACAAATATAGAATGGACATAAGAATGGTAGATCCATTATCAATTTGACCCTATGAGATCAGGAAAACTCTTTCCCGAAAATTAAGGGTAAAACAATATCTTATTTAAGGAAGTTAAAATTAAATAACAACTTCAATTTTATTAAAATTTATCAAAAATTGTTCTGAAATTATGATTAAAAAAAATGAATTTGGGGTAAATTATGTTAATTACGTCAAAATTCATAAGATTTTTAAAAAAATAATTATTATTCTTATTAAATATTTGTTAATTTACCTCATTTTCAATTTTAATTTATTTCGAAACCAGTAGATGTCAGCCCCGACCACTATGAAATGGAGAAATGTAGATTCATACTTTCATCGGTAGGTGGCTTTACTCTTTAAAAAACTCGATCGTATAGTAACTTGTTTTAATTTCCAATAAAACGGGTAGATGGCAGATTATTCGTTATCTATTTAAGCATAAAATAAGACCAAGGGTCTGTTTATTTTATGATTTAAGATACTCTTGTTCACATTCGTAAAAATTCATTATAAAGTTATACAATGGCTTATTGTATAATTAAAAAACTATAAAAAAAGACTAATAACCGATATTGATATCTTTAGGCTGCTTGGCCACGAAGTCCGTGGCTTCATAGTAGTTAATTCCCGGGCTGTTAACAGGGGTTTCAAGTTGGATTAATTGCCGGAAAACAAAAATTTCATCTGCATTATCCACGGCTTTGAGCCTGCTCCTCTCTGTTGGGTTCCGTACGGCGAAAAATTGAAAACCGCCACCTGGGCCCGTCCCCCAGCCCGTAAAGAGATTTTGGTTATAGTTTCCCCCATATTATAAAAGAAATAACGCAAATTTTTTTTTTCTTCGGCAAGAACATTCAATCAACGATTTTTTCCACTCCCTTATTCTACTATATTTGATTTGGTTAATGAGTTCAAGTTATCGATTCCATTTGCCATTCTCGACTGTTCAAATAACCTCAACAAACTTAACTCTTCACCAAGGATTTTAATTACACATTTTTTAATGGATTATTTTTATCTAAAAAGTTTTCGTCGGAGGATTGAGGGATAAATATAAAATTTATAAGCAATTATCTTCAGCTTGATCAGCTATGTTAGTAGTCACCTATTACTTTGGTCTGAGTAATGATAAGAAAGAGAAAAAGATTGAAAATTGAGGGAAGGAAATTGAAAATTGATGAAAAAAATGATCAAAAAGCGGAAACTTTTTGATTCCCTTCAGGTACTGGGAGGAACTTATTATTATTTTCTTTCTTATGGAAAGGGAAATGAAAGTATTCTTTTCTATAGTTTCTGTATAAGAAGATGATATATACTTTGCTAGCTGGTGTTCCTCGGATGCCTTTGACGCACACATGGAGTTTTCCAATCCGAGGGAATTTGGCCACTCAATTATAGGAGGACTAATCCTACCGATTATGCGAAAGCTTCTACCTCTGTGTTGTTATCCAACCCGCTTCGACCTTAACCAAACTTCCTTATTTGAAATTAGAACCTCCATTTTTTTTATTATGGATTCGTAATGTACGAAAAATTTCTAGTTGACTTGATATCAACTTTTTAAAAATATCGAATTTCACTTTCTAACAGCGGGGTCGGATTGAAGTGACAGTTGGAAATCTCGGGCCAAAGCAAGTATTAAAATCAAAAGGGTTTCTCAGGTCAATTTTAACGGATTTTAGAGGAAAATAAAGCTGTATTTTTAGTCATGTTTATGTAGTTTCTTTGTTGAAGTGTTGTGCATTCGATGATATTTCTGTCTGTCGTCTTTTGACATATTTTTTTTTCTCTCTCTCACTCTTTTTGATCGCTAACATTTTAATGGTGTTACCGAAAGGAGTGAAGCTGTCAAAAGAGAGCGGTTTAAAAGAGGCGCATACTCTGCGACTGGGCGCGGGTGGGAGGAAGGGGTTTAAAAGGGGGTGGACGTTAAGGGTTGATACCCTTCCTGTTCTATCTTTTGCACAGTTCGGCTGGATCTCTCGAGGAGGGAGTTCACGTCGACGGATACCATCGAGGTACGTAATTTTTAAAATAATAACGATTTTTCCCCCTTTCATTTTAGGCCCAAAATCATACCCGATTTTCTCTTCTTCAATAAAAAAATTCATTTTTAAAAAAATAAATATTTGACATCAAAAAATAAAAAATTAACCAAAAAATTTTTTTTGTGATCAACGAAGGTGATGGGTCAGTTCTAATAAACAATTCAAATGGCTAGAATTACCCACAAAACAGATTTGCCTAATTATTAAAATTTGCATTTGTAATCACCTAAAAACTACATAATATGTCTGTGTTTTTAAAGAAAATTTTTTAAAAAAAGATAGGTATCTTTGAAGAAACGCCGGTATTTTCGAAACCTGCTCAAAATTAATTTTTGATTATCTTTGGCGGTCTACAACAACAATGAATAATTAACTTATCAAGCTTGAATAAATAATCTATTCACTCGAATAACTGATTTAATGACAGAGGGTGCTTGGAGGGACAAACACGGCATCTATGAAGTAATTCATCCTCCAGTGGTTTGTAATTCAATGGTGGAAAAAAATTCAAATGATACTTCAACTAATATTTTAATTAATTACGTATTAAATTGATATTAGAGCTTAAAATTGTAATTCAGGATTTAAAATTTTTAATCAATGGTGTGCTTTTAGTAAGCGTAGACAAAATGAGGGCGAAAAAAATTACTAACCTTTCTGATTTTTTCACTTCAAATTTGATTTTTTCATTTCAGTTCACGTGAACGAAAGTGCTAAAAGTTTTTTTTAAAAGTAACTATCCCAAAGAGAAGTTATTGTGTTATGGAAAAGGGTCTTCCGAAAATTTTTGCAAAAATATTGGTCGGATCTTCACCAAATTTTCACCTTCTACTCTTCTTATACAGTAAGAAAATTTATTGTGAGCAAAATTTTCTAGAATATATAATAGGGAGAAATTTCGGGTATTCTCGCCCGTTCCGTGTTACCTAGCTGGGCGAAGACTTTCATTTTTTCTACTTCTACTAAAAATTTTTTTTCGACAGTAGCGACTACTTTGAAGAAGTTCCCGTCGGGGGGTACCGATTAGTACTGTTTTCTTCTTATTTTTTCAATGAAACGTTCAGGTTAGTCGACTGAATTTTATGTTTAAAATAAAATTATTTAGAGTTTTTTGTTAAATATTCTTAAATTCTAATTTAAATAAACTCCATTTTAGACGGAAAATGTCTTGAGGCGATAAGAAAGTTTCCATGGGATGTTATGTTAAAAATACAATTATTTGCTAATTGACTTCTTTTATGCGAATATGAACGAAAACTTAGATATTTTTAAATTAGGGAATTTTTCCTCGTAAATTATAAATAAATAACTCAGTCATTTACATACTTGTTACATTCCTGACCAGGCTAAACTTCCAACCAAAACAATGGTGTCGTGTACGTACGTTCAAGCGAGTTATTTATATTTTTGCCGGGACATTCGGCACCGGGAACTGTACCGGTCAGCCAACGCGTCGCCACAATATATTGTTAAAATGAAAAAAAAAAAACAAAAAAAAAAAACAAACAAAATCTGTTGGAGAATAATATTTGGCTTCCTTTACAATAATCTGGGGAGAGGTTTTTCGAAGGTAGAAAAGGTGGTGAGAGACGGCGGCGGGTGACAAAAGACGAGAAACCTTACGATTAATACCATACAAAATGTATACAGTTCCTTTCATGAATTTTCGTTATCAATAACATCTTTACCATAAAAATTAGAATTCCCGTTTCCACATTCCAGAAATTTTGAAATTTGACAGAATTCTTCAGTCAACAGTTTTTGCCTCGAAACGAAAAATGTACTAAACGTGTGTTGTAAAATTTAGAGGGAGATCCGAACCCGCGACCTTCTAAACGGAATTCATTTACGCTTTATTTTTGATCATAACTCCGTCACTTTCGCCTCAGCCCCTTTACCACTTTGATATTCAACAAAAAAGATTTTCTTTTCCCTATGGGCAAGCATCAATTTGGTTATACCCACTAGCAACTGTACGCAACGAACCTTAGTGGTTAGCTGCACCCTCTTTAAAATGACTGAAATCCCGTCAAAACTAAAGAATTTGTCTCTTCAAATGCCACCTTTTTAATCCGTAATATTTTATTTAGAAGACCTATAAAAGTTTCCCATCCCCAGCGTGTCACTTATATATTCTAACTGGAGTAACGGAGTCGCCCAAAGGTAGGTTGATGAGCACCTGAAGCAATTAGAGACCCCTTGAGGCCTCGCATTAAAGATGAAGATTGGCAATTACGGAGGTAGATGTATCATTCCAGGAGTTAACAGACTTCATATCGATTAAGCTGCTGTCCTTCAAACTTAAAAGAAAAAAGTACTAGTTTAAAAAAAATGCTACTGAGGGCCGAACAGCCGGCACCACAGACAAAGTTGAGATCGGTAAAGATCAATATTCGACTTGACCCTCCGGGGTCTGGAAGACCCTTCCCGACGTGGAGGGTATCACAATAACTTCTTTAAGGAAGTTAAAATCTAATTATTAATAATAACTCCCATTTTATATAGGTACGGTTCTTTTTGTTTTATTTGGGTTAGAGAATTTAAAAATGGGAGAACAGGGAGAGAGAATAAAAAAAAAAAAAACGGATATACCACGACCGGTTTCGGCCTTATATGCCTCATCAGGCGGGCTTTTCTATTTTCCTTACTTTTTTTTTCATTCTCTCTCCTCGCTTGCTATTTTCATTACATTTAAATATGTTATCCACGACTAAAAATATCGCCATTTTAATAAATATTTTATTGATTTTCCGGTTCTAGGAAATAGCGTACCGAAAAGCCAATCAGAATCCAATTAATTAATAACGATCAGTTTCGGCGAAATTATTCTACATCATTAGACCAAATCAACACGATTTGATTAAAATACAAAATATATTTTTTCTTTTTTTTAAAAGAATTTTGGAATCTGTGGCTGGACTCGAAGGAGGTTGTGCTTTAGCTGATAACCAATCCGCGGAGAGAGGTGGTTTGGAGTAAACACATTTTAACTTCATTAAGTTCATTAGAGCGACGTCACTCTGATATACCATATAGCTATCACCCACATGATTTTCCCAAAGTAAATCGTATTAGGTTTATTACCATAATAATGTTCGCTTGCCCGTTAATTAATACCGGTTACCTCAATGTAGCTCAAGGAATGGAATTTTCAATAATTAAGTTTGTTACTTCGATAGTTTTCTATATTAATCTTGAAAAGAAGATATTTACTGCTCAACTTTGCTGGAAAATTAAACATTTAAGTATAAATTAAATTCCTATAGATGTTTTGAGGCCTAACGAGGGTATAACAAATTGAATCGCGCCCGCTATTTGCTAAATATAACTTGTTTGGCGAGAATTCATCAAGGAAAAAAAAAGAATAAAATAAAAACGCCAAGTTGATGGACTGACGCATTTCCGATAACTTTACAAGGTTCTCCAATACTTGGATTGTTGTTTCAGTTTACAATTATCTTGGGAAATCATTAGGTACATTTAGTATACTATGAATTCATAGGGCACTTGAGTTTAATGTGCCAACTTCGAAGCATTAATTATGATATTCACAGGGTTTCATTCCCTTGTTGAATTACCTTAATATCTGCTTAGATAATGCCTTTTCAGTATTTCAGTATTTTATTTTGAAAGCCTTTTCTTTCAAATTGATTTCAAATTGAAGGAAGATTGAGGATTCTTTATTTGTTTCTTTATTACTTATAGCACCAAAAACAGTTATAAGTTGTAAGATAAGCTACTAAATGCTTTTGATAGATTTGAAACGTAGGGTTCAAAGGTTTGGAAGTGGGTAAATACTGACTATCAAGGTTTACTCATCGTCTGGCTTAAGTCAACTCTTGTTACACGATCACTATTAATTACAAATACCGCCAGGGATTTTGGGGGTTTCATTTTTTCACGCCCGAAAACCTGATAAATTGGGTGCTTTTACACCAAAAAACCAAGGAGTACGATCCTCAAAGTGGTAAAAAGATGTCAAACGTGCGAACAACTTATGAAACGGCCCAAATGTGTGTTTCTAGGATGGTAGATGTTATACTTCCTTTGTAAACTAGTCTTGGTTATTAAAAACTTCACTTTCTGCTCAATTGAATTTCGGTGCCTTAATCGGTTCCCCTTTTGAAACGAAGTTAGGAGTGCATTAACGGATAATATTATCAAGCTGAGGCCGTCCCCAGGATTAGGCTGGACCATTAACAAGGGATGACGAGCCACCTGTTAAACTTTTAATGATTATCAGAAGTAGCGCAATTTGTATCGGCGAAGAGCCGATCGACTCCTCCCTCAGGAAACTTCCCTCCTTTGTTTCTTGTCTTACAACGGAATAACTTAAAATATGGCTTCACGTTTTGATTGTTGTTTTTTTCATAAACTGACGACGGCTTTTGTAAAAAAGTTTTTCATTTGCACATGTTTCGGGCTACATTGTGGCCCCTCATCAGCAAAAACACTTAGAATCGAAAATACAAAATTAGGTTTATAAATGTTTTTAAAAATTAAATAAAATATAATCAAGATTTTTAAGAAATAAAACATTTAAATTTTTTTTATAAATAACCTCGTCGGCTGATTTGCATCAAATGGTTAAACTAGTTATAGAAAAAATTTTTTATACGAAAAAGAATAAACAATTATATAATTAAAAAAATGGAATTATAAATTACATGTCATACTGTCTATGAGAAAATTGTTAAAATGAAATATTTTTAATTGAAAGGTCTGAACTACGTTTTAGTTTTTACACAACTTTTTTTATATTTTTCAATGATGTTTTTATATCGTGCACTCATTTTGTCTCTCTCAGTTTGTACAGAGCTTCTTTTCATCGTTTTCTCTATCAAGTATTTTACATTTGTCAAAATTTACACAATGTCTTAGTTTAGTATTCTGTTGGAAGTTTCCGGCTTTTTAAAGTGATCAAATATCAAGTCTTTTCCAACCTTTGTATTTTTAATTCTAAAAAGTTAATCCTATCTTCCTTCTTCTTTTCCATAGTACAACTTATACTTTGGTGGAGGTTGTTAAATTCTTGCAATCTATATCTTCCTCATGTATAAATAGTATATATATTTTTTTGAGAAACTTAATTCTGAACTTTGTTATTTTTTTCAACGCATTCATCTCATTGATGAAGATGTCCGCTATGATCGGTGAGAAGCATCCTCCCATCGGCAAACCTTTTATTTGGTGGTATATGATATTATCAAATGTAAAAAACTACTCATTGAAACATTTTTTAAAGTAAGTTGATAAAATCAAGTTTCTCCACTTGCTTTTTATTGCTTTTTAATATTATTCCACATATTAAATTTTATATATTTGTATTTATAAAAATTTTTAAATGTTTTGTTTCTTAAAAATCGTGATAATATTTATTAAATTAAAGAAAAAACATTTATACAGGGTGTCCGGAAACACATGGCAAGCGTCTGGAGAGCAATAAAAAGTGGTTTTACGAAAAAAAGTTAAATGTAAATCCCCCCTTAATTTAAATCAAAGAATTTGATGGTGTAGTTTAAAATCCGCCTGGATATACAGGGTGTCCCAGACACAACCTAACTTCGTTATTTCAATTAGAACCCCTATTTTTTATTTCAGGTTCGTAATCTACGCAAAATTTCAAGTAGATTTGACTATTTTTGAGACCATTTTCGACAACTTTAAAAATGTCAAAATTTAGCGTTTTTTTGCGCTAAAATCCGTTAAAATTGACATAGGAGACTCGTTTTTTTTTTAATTCCACTTATTTTTTCCCGAAGAATCCAACTGTCTCAAATTTGAGCATCTTCGCATTCTGCATCACGAGATTTCGTCGCTAATGGCCTTTTTTCAAGTTTAACTCCAAATTCCATACTTCAAAAATGGAAATTAGCGATTTGTTGACGGAATTTTAATTTTTGATGCATAAACACAAAAGACGCTGTAGCTCTTTCAAAATTTTGGTCCGAAAGAAAAATTCCTTTCAACAAGTGCTAATTTTCATTTCTGAACTAAAAATTTGGGTTCTAACTTGAAAAAAGGCCATTAGCGACGAAATCTCGTGATGCAGAATGCGAAGATGCTCAATTTGAGACAGTTGGATTCTTCGGGAAAAAATAAGTGGAATTAAAAAAAAACGAGTCTCCTAGGTCAATTTTAACGGATTTTAGAGCAAAAAACGCTAAAATTTGACATTTTTTAAAAGTTGTCCAAAATCGTCATATGAGTACTCAAATCTACTTGAAATTTTGCGTAGATTAAGAATCTGAAAAAAAATAGGGGTTCTCATTTGAAATAACGAAGTTAGGTTGTGTCTGGGACACCCTGTATATCCAGGCGGATTTTAAACTACACCATCAAATTCTTTGATTTAAATTAAGGGGGGTTTACATTTAACTTTTTTTCGTAAAACCACTTTTTAACGCTCTCCCAGACGCTTGCCATGTGTTTCCGGACACCCTGTATAGGTACCTAATTTTCTATCTTCGATTTTTAGTGTTTTTGATGATGAGGGGCCACAATGTAGCCAGAAACATGTACAAAAAAATTTTTTTTTACAAAAGTCGTCGTCAGTTCATGAAAAAAACAACAATCAAAACGTGGATCCACGAACGACGGAAGAAAATGAGGAAAAAATTAAAATATGGCTTGACTATCGACTAATCGGATTATTACATTAGATAATTGGCATATTTTCAAGGATTACCGTCTTCAAATATTTTCAATTTTATTGAGTAATTGCTACAAAATTGTTTTCAATATGGAACAATCTTCCAAGTAAAGCTTAGAGAAGTTGGCTTTAAGTGCCACTCAGAATAATAGACGAAGCTGCTTCCGACAAATTAGAGACAGTCCATTGACTTAATAGCTTGAGCGACATTTATTTTAGCCTTGACTTTTAACAATTATTTGAAAAAAGAAAGAAAAAAAAAGTTGGTAGTATTATGAAGTATTCTTAGTAGTTTGTACTAGAAATTTTTTTTGAAAATGTTCTTTGAGTTATGAATTTTTTCCCTTTCCCTTGGTGTCCTTTAATGCGGAGTTTCCTTTGACTGTTCGTCGAAAGCGGACGGGGATGTAGGCTTTAGACTGTCTGAGTCTTTGAGAGTCGACGGGGTTTGAACGTTTACGTCGATAATTACAAACGCTTGTAAAGAATTATTCTTAAAGGGATCAAACGGCTTTTACGGCTCGGAATTTAAAAAAAATGGTCAATGACTAAGAATAAATTTCTTAAAGAAAAAAAAACTCATTTTTGTGATGATTGATGATGTTTTAGTGGTTCGGCACAAAAAGTTTTCTCCTTAAGATTGGAAAGTTAAGGAAAAAAAAGATTAGAAAAACGTTGGAATAAAGTGGACAAGTTGACAAGCAACAGCTTGGTTTCTACTCGGTTGACCCCAAGTTCGAAAAGGCTGACTCGACGCGTCATGGCTATTTATGGCCGAGAAGGAGGACCGTCGAGGAGAAGGAGGTGATGGGCGTGGAAGTGGCGAAGGGAGGATAGGATCTCCTCAAGTTTTATCACCTCGTTTCTTCTTTGCGCCCTTCAACATGCTTCAAACCACTGTCTTTAAACCCTCCATTTCCAGTTTATGAAGATCGTCTTTCTTAAAATTCAAACGAAATCGCCAAATCCAAACGTTTTTCATTCCAACTATTTAAAAATTTTTTCGTAATTTAATTTTCTCACTAAGAAAGTCATTGCAATAGCCTCGAAAGATGTTTTCCAGATACCGCAATGGTCACTATGAAACATAAATTTATCTGGGCGCCGAAAACGACCGAAAAGCGGAAAAAACGCTCGAGATCGAATCGCCCCATCAATCTGCTACTGGTCTCATTCAATTCGGGGGGGCAGCAGGATAAATTGCGTAGATTTCATTTCCTTTCCGTAGAAAATTTTTTAAAATAAAGCTGGTACATAATTTGAAGTTTCCCAATTTTCTCATAGAAAGGCGAAAATTCAAGTTCAATCATGTGGTTGTTAAAAAATAAGTTTTATTTATCAGAGGATCAGGTTAATTTAAACCAAACCACACCTAGCTGATCTAAACCTTCTAAAAAATTACTGGGACATGCAACCAACAAGATGTTAAAGATACATCGCTACCCTACAACCTGTGCAAAACTCATACGAATTTATCCACATTCCGCTTTAAGCCCTGAGCAAAGTACCAGAATACTGTATAAATGATTGCATGTCTAATCAATTCCCATTTTCTTAACTTCGAAACTTTCTCAAATGTTTTTAAAGACTAGGTATTGAAAAGATTTTGACAATTTTTCTACTGATTGATTATAAATTATTATCTTTCTTGAATTTGAAAAAGGAACCTTCTCTTTAAGTAGGTGACTACATATGAGAGCTCCGAAGACGAAGGGCGAACTCGACAAAACGTAGTTTCGAGATATTCGCATTTAAAGTTTTCTGTTAAGGGCGAACTCGACAGAAAAGTTACTCTCTGGAATTTTCGTGGCGAGATTTTAGAATCATCATAGAATCATAGAGAAAAGGGTTTTTTAAAAATCACCAAATCTCGAAAAGAAAAAAAAAATTAAATAAAAAGGTTGAGAGTAGAGCTTTGCCGCATATCGGTTTTTACGTATTTTAAAGGGGAAAAAAGGGGAAACTCAATATAAAATTACATGGGTGTATTCTTCAAAAGGTCTAGAATCTGAAAATGAAAAAAAAAAAAATTTGTCCGTTGTCGAGTTCGCCCTTCGTATTCGGAGCGCCTCATATACTGATATGCCTAATAGGGTTAGCGATATTCGGTATTAAAAATTTTGTTTTATACCAGTGGTTCTGGTACTTTGCTCAGGGCTTAAAGCGGAATGTGGATAAAATCGTATAAGCCTTACACAGGTTGTAGGGTAGCGATGTATCTTTAACTGTATCTAGTTGGTTGCAAAACAAAGAAAATTGAGTTTATTCCGCCTGTGGACCAACGCCTTTGAAACATGATTGTTTGATTCAAATGACCTTTAACAAGAAAACAAAGATTTTTAAGTCTTTGAAGTTAAATTGGCCGACGAAAATAGGTCATGTTTGCCAATCGAGGTGTGGATAAGAAGGGAAAGAACGCAGGATAACGTGGTCGAACGTTCATTTTGGCCAGAACTCATTAACTCGGAGAGGTCAAACAAATCTACAAATCCTCGAGTTGAGTGTAAAAGCTCTAATATCGTGTTACCGGTTTAATTAACTCAAATATAGGTAGGTACCTCGCCGTTCCACCCAACACGCATTACATGCCGGGATTTTATTCCTTTTGACCCTTAATTTAGAGCAGGCTTTCTATCCGTGGTGTTATTCACTTCTCTGGAAAAAATTTTTTTTTCTTTATCCTCGTCTATTTTTAGCGAGTATTAATTTTTAAGGGAGACCATTTGATTAAAAGAATTCCTTTTCATAATTAGTGCCATTTCAAAAAAAAAATTATTAACTTTTTTTCAACGGAAGTCATGTTTTTTTGTCTTTTGTATGAGTTACGATTAAACGAAATATGGACTTTGAAAACAAGGTTATTAAAAACAGGAAAAAAACTAAAAAATTTTTTTTGCAGAACCTAAACCGATTTTATTCAATGCAATTTGGAATAATCAGCTCAAAAATTAATGTAAAGCAAACTCACTTTGATAACTTAATTAAAAGTTGAATGTCAAAGAGCTCTTTCAAGTCACTCACCAAAGGTCCCTACTTTTCTTCTCTTATGTCACTATAAGACACGTTTGTGCCAATGAATCATTTTTAATGAACAGAAAAGTTGGATGGATTATTTTTATTTTAAATATTTAAGTGCAGGCTATCTTGTTGGGGGGGAATAAAGTCAGATTTCTCGCTGGCAATAAGCCAGGTGGACGTGTCATTTTTATTTATTCCGTTTTCTGTAAAAATAAAATGCATATTGTGCGGCGTTGTAATTTTTTTTCTTACTTCTTGGAAGGAAAATGTTATTGGTTTGGTTACAGTTTGAGGCATTCTAGTTGACCGACTTTTTCTATACGGTTCAGGGTCTTCATAATTTTTTTTTTCCCCGACGATGATAGCCTGACGAGTTCGAAAAATGTACAAATGGAGCCAAATTTTTTAAATTTTTATTACTTTAAGAAAAACACATATCGGTCTTTTTCAAAAATCAATCTTAGTAGCAGAAAAACTTAAAATTTATAATACATTAAAAAATTTTGGAGAATACGCGGTGGAAAATTATGCATGATGAATTAAAACAAAACATAATTTTTCCTTGAGACTCCGAGTTGGTATTCTTTTTCCTTCTTTTCTCCGTAATACTTCACCTTTTGTTTTAGCTTAACTGTCTAAAAAATGCAAGGTTTACCCGGAACTGAAAAAAGAAACCCTCCTGATCTTAAAAATACGTTCGTAAAACAATGGTTTATCTTATCCCTCAGGTAATAATTTCCCGGCCCATTACATTTCTTTTGATTTACGTACCCCTACTTTTTTTTTTCTCTCTTCCTTTTTAAAAGTTCATAATCATGATATTTTATACAAAGCCGTTTCTTATCGTTCTTGCAGTTTTCATGATTTCAATATTTTAAGGAGGTGAATCGATTATGGTTGTAAAAAATTTAACTTTTTTGTTTGTAAAAGAGCACTTAGGAAATTGTCTGCTGAAGGTTGAGAAGAAGGAGGTTTTAGTAAAGGAGAAACCCCATACTAGGGGGTGTAGAGTAAAGCTTAATGGCTGACCCTTCCCTTAGGCTCTCAAGATCGTAAACTGATAACATTCAATAGACCATCTATGAGAGGACCTCTTCTGTTTACACACGGCTCTAAGTATGCATGAAACTCTTCTCAACTCTATGTGCCCTCTTCCGCCTTTTCCATCCTCCTGGAGAATACTGATAAACAATTCTCCAGCATATTCAGTTGCCCCTTTTAAAAAGACCAAATTTCAAGCAACCAAAATGTCACTTGGGTCAACGGCTGAAAAGATAGTTTCTTTAAAACCTTTCCATTCGCGGCCGCTCCTCTTCATAGCGGATCCCCGCGTTCTAGTTCGAACTTGGCGAGCCACGTTGGATTTATATGACTTGTGCATCCGTGCGAAGTGGCCTCGTCAAGTGGTGACATAATAGTTCAAGTCTCTCATTAAATTAAGCCGGCTCGATAAAAAGCAATAGTAAGCAAGGTTTAGACAAACATTCCAATTAAAATGTGCCTTGAGGCGAGGGCTCGCGCGCTCTGTTTGTTTTTCACAATCACTACCAACGTTGATGGCGCCTTTCGCTTTTAAAGGCCTCGAGGGAGGGTTTCTCTCCCTTTTTTTATTTCTTTTTTTAAATATTTTCTTCCTCTTTTCTGTAAATCTCTACATCTTGTAATAAACTTGGTTAGTATACACTAATATTAATTTAAAAAGGAAGATATACCCACAAATCAGAATGTAATGTCTTCATTGCATTCGACGCTCACCTCTTCTTTTGACTTTCTCTCATTTTTGAAAATTTTGTTGGCGATCTCTGAGCAAGGTTGCTTCCCAAATTTTTAAAACGTTCCAATTAGTTTACACAAATGAATCTGAAATCCTATGTGAACTACGAGGATTGAGAAAGTTCTTTTCTTTGCATAAAAAAGGTCGCGCGGTGGGTGCCACAAAGGCACAACGAAGGCGCTCCATTAAGAGGTGTCTAAATTACATTAGTAATCTTTCTATATGGTTTACGCTTAGAATTGAAGATGAAGGTGAAATATTCCTCGTCAAGTTTTGTAATTACAGTCCCTAATCCTCTCCAACCTCTTATTTTCGAGCTTTGAAAGACCCCTGCTTGATCATGGAATGAAGATAGAACATTCTATCCTTCTTCAAAATCTCTTTTCAGAGATTCCCATCCCAAAGCTTTTTCAAAGCCAAGTAGATTACGATACTGAGGTGGTTATAACGTTTAATAAACCCCAAAACTTTGATCTGGAACAAGTTGAATTATTTAGAGATCCACAACTTACTGAAGGATGAAATAGAAAATAAAAAATGAGTGAAAGAAAACGTCTTTCAAAATAATTGGAATTATATTCAATAATTGACTTGTCAAAATTTTTTAAAACGTTTGTAAATCATTTTATTGACAGTATTAAATTAAAATGTATAGTTTGCATTTGGTTTCTATGAATGGGATACAATCAATAGAATATCAGACGCTCTGAATTTGATTGATAAAACGTTTATATTTTTTAGTCTTCACAATAGGAGTAAAAAACCTATATTGGTCAGACTAATCTCATAATACTTTAGGAGAATATTCGATTTAATATACGAACCAACTGCCCGAATATAATTCGTTGTTTCTTTCTTGTCCTTTTTTTCCCCCTTTCTCGACCCTTGTAACCTACGTAGAATTTTATAAGCGATCCTTTTTCAATGAACCTCTTTTTCTTTTCAGAAAAATAAATCATTATAGTTTCGGAATTCTCAAGATAGAAAAGTTCGGGGGTGGAAGGAGTGGACAAGAAGTCAATTTTTTATGTTGTGTCCTCTCAAAGAATATTGCGTTGAAAGGCGTTGATAAGAAAATCGTTCAGAAATGGAACGTTCCCCAACGCGAGTGAAGGCTGACATCTAATGTTATTCTTTTAGGGAGGCGAAATTCCAAACACAATTTCTTCCCTCATCTTTCACCCAAAAAACCCTAAAAATTCACCCGGGAAACATGGATTGAATAGGTTTTCCCCAACACCATCCATAACAGTCCAAACAAAATAAAACGATTTTTAAAACTCTCATTATAATATTTACCTGAAATCAATAAACAATTTTATTTTGTTGAAAATGGTGAGCGATAAATGGCTGTTAAATGAGAAGTCCTGGTATACTCTACGTGTTTTTAAGTCAGATATTTAAGCACATGAATTATGGAAACTAGCAGCAGTACTTTTGTTGTGTACTGGTTTTATTGAATTCAGGAATGCATTAAATAATTTTTTTTAATTAAAAATATGTGAAAATTGCTCCTTCCGTAAGAGGATTACCAACATTCTTGTGTCACATACAACTGCCGGGGACTTGAGAATTTTTAACGGTTCCTAGTTTATTAAAACAAATCAATACAAAGTATGTTGTCGAGAAAAATTGAATTATTACTCTGAATTTTCTGTAAAGACAAGACGTGCTCGGCCGACACCACAGAAAAACTCAGAATAAAATAATTTTGACCCTACGGGGACCAGGAGACCTATCCAAAGTACTAGTCTGGAGCTGGCCCCGACGGGAACTTCCTTAAAGAGTAGTAAAAATATAGGAGGGGGAAGTATATGGGAGGGGAAGTATAACGGAGTGGGAAGTATGTGGGAGGGGAAGTATGTGGGAGGGGGATATAACGGAGGGGGAAGTATAACGGAGGGGAAGTATAACGGAGTAGGAAGTATATGGGAGGGGAAGTATAACGAACGGGGAAGTATAACGAACGGGGAAGTACCTAGTTTTTTTTTGTAAAAAAAAAATTTTGTTTCGGAAAATTTTCCGGTTTTTTCTTTCTTTTTCTTTTTTTTTTTTTTTGTTTGAAAAATTTTTAAGTTCTTTTTTCGAAAAATTTTCTAAGTGTCAAGGTAGAAATAATGGGCTCTTTGACCTAGGGATGTGCCTCTCGTAAAGGGTAGAAGTACGAAATTTCTCCCTACTAATAAAATAGTAATTAAAAGTGGCAATTTTTTTGCACCAAAAATTCTTAAAAATATAAGGAGTAATTGGTGAAAATTTGGTGAAAATCGGATTAACGGTTAGGCCGCAGCGAATTTTTTAAAATTTCAAACAGACATATCTCCGCCATTTTTTTGAAATTCAAAAATCCCCCTCGTTACATTCTTCTTCACCGGCTAAAGAAATTTTGGTGAAAATTTGGTGAAAATCGGATGAAAATTGTGGCCGTAAAGTGTTCCGGAAAAAATGCTACGGCCGGCCGGCCGGCACCACAGACAAAGTTGAGATCGGTAAAGATCAATATTCGATTTGACCCTCCGGGGTCTGGAAGACCCTTCCCCAAAAACCAGACGTCGAGGGTATCGCAATAACTTCTTTAAGGAAGTTAAAAGCCGTCTTCCAGGGTATCACAATTTCTTTGATAAAATTACTAGTACTCTTTAAAGAAATCTTTTCCCTTCGATTTGAGATGATAAGTATTTACATATGTCAATACCCCTTAGTTTTGAATAATTCTTTTTTATTTTGTTTTATTCATCAATGTCTTTTTTCAAATCTCGTTAACCCCCTCCTTCAAAGCTCTCGGACTGAACATCCCTCCTGTGTTGAAAAAACAGCTCAAAGAAAAAAATCTCTAAAAAGTTTCAGATTTTTTTTACGAATACGTCGGCAAGACAGAACTGTCATGCGTTTGGTCTAATCTTGGCGCCTTTCTTAGTTATGATTTAAGCCGGTATGAAAAAGTTGAAAGGATTTGAAGCAAAAAACTTTCCAAGTTTGCTCCCGGGGTGGCAAAGTAATTCGCCCAAAGGCTGGTGTAATGACAGCGTTGTAAATGGTTTACGACAATTTAATAAGATGTGACAAGAGCCAAGAAAGATCTGAGGCTTTCGCTAATGGTTACTCTAATACTTTTAGCTCTCGAGGATTTTTGAAGGTAGCTTATTTCCCGCCCCTTCCTTGGCCACCGCCGAAGGGGTGGGACGTGGGGGAGTCTCGAGCCTCTGTAATGAAGAAATGATTCGTCCTCGTCCCTCGACCGCGTAGGCCCCAGCCTCAAACCTCGTTAACGGACCACTTTTCTTTAAGAGCTGTAAAAATTAACGTTCTTTTCATTCTAATTTTTCCATCCTTCTCCTCTCCTTCTCATTTGAAAAAATTAAATACAAAAATATTCCTCACAAAATTATCGCGCACCCTCGAATTTAAAAAGAAAAAGTTCCGAAGATTAAGCGTTTGTAGATTTAAAAAAAATACTTATCTGTTTTCTTACGAAACTTCCTCAAAAAGAAAGAAAACTTGGTTTCCTTTTTTACGGGGTCTCAAATACTGAGTGGGTTCTATGAACTCACCTTTTAGACTGTTGCAATAATACTCTTTTGAGAAAGTTAATAGACTTTCAGTTCAAATAGAACTCATTCTCCTGTCCGAAGCTTAAAATTTCTTCCAAAAGCTCTTTAGTTGAAGTCGCTATTTTATTCCATTCAAATCATTTGTGTTTAATTAATTATATTGTTAAATTGCTGGTACTCGCTTATAAAGTTTGGTTGCCCAAAAAGTTGCTTAACACAGAGAAATGATTATGAAATAAAAACAAATTCAACTTCAAAACATTTATTAGAAATGTACATAATAACAAAAACATGAAAATATGGTTATTAAGCTACTAATCGGTGAAAAAAGAAAAGAAAAAGCGACGTCGTAGAACGACATGTTAAAGTGATACGTATGATTTACTTAACATACAATGTTCGATCCCTTTCTGCGTGTGTCAGAATGAACAGACATGGCTAATGTTAGAATCGGCGAGGGAAGTTGAGAGAGCGAAACGATGAACAATGTGAAGTCTAAATGCTCTGTCGGGAGTGCTAGGGATGGGGGAAGAGCTTGGACGGGTGGGATCGTGGGAATGTACAGGGCGAGGGGCTAAGTGCTATTCAATGACAGTGGGCGAGTTAAGCAAACTGTTACATCCCGGTAAACAATCGGAAAACAAGATAATGAGAACTGACATGGAAATTTTTCAATCGAAAACGTCACCTATTTGCTTCTTTAATGCATTAAAACCATTAAAAAAAACATCAACCATTTATTATACATCCAAAACGACAGAATCGTACTCCTTACCTATACTAATTAGAATTTATAAGCTGAAAAAATTAATAAGGATTTTAAGCTGCTCACGCCCGTTTCGTGTGGTCTGCCAGAGGGAAAAAATAAATTAACGTTCATACTCTGCTTTGTCTCCTCGTCGGGGCCAGCTCCAATTAACAACTTTAATTTATGAAACCGAAAGTGCGGAGAAAATATGCAGAAATTAATCTTCGCCCTCTTATAGTTTGGGATTTGGTCAATTTATTTTGGGATGAAATATTTAAGTGAATGATTTTCCCATTCTGTCCGTAAAAAAAGTGTGTTGTCTGCATTTTGCTATCCTATTATTAGGCGGAAAGTTACCCGACTGTACAGACCGATAACATGGACACCCTCCAAGACGGACCATCCTTTTTTTCCCTCCTCTTCTATCATAGGCATATGATTTTTTACTACGCATAAAAATTTTCAAATCAATAACGTATAGGAGATATTCCTGGGAGGGATGGGAAAGTTTAAATTTTTAAAGAGGAAGGCCCCGATTTACCCCCCAACTAAGATGATAAAATTAGAGGCTCAGAAAGCGCCAAAAAATTATATTTATTTTTCAATAATGCCGAGGAAAACTCCTAAAACAAACGGCAAAAAATTTCTGATGAAAGGTGGTAAGGCAAATGTTAAAACCGGTCAAAGGGGGTTCGGCCAAAAGTCTGTTGTAAAGTTGTAAAACCAAGAAAAAGGCGGCGTTGGCAATTGATGATGTCATTTCTAGCTTGAAATCTGAAAGTTCCGTTTCTAATTTCTCATAACAGCAAGCTTTTTTTAGACTAACATGTAGCATTCATAAAGTGACAACTTTTATAAAAAGAAATACATTTTTTTTAAACCACATCTGGTTTTAAAATGTCGGCTGGAGGGGAGAATCAAACGTTTCCATTCACCTCAACGTGTTTTCAGCGGAGCAAATCCTCAAAGGGACGCATTAAGTGCCTTCAAGAAACTCAACCCTTCTGCTCCTTCTCCCTTGAACCGTCTTTTTTACTGTATGTGTGGGAGGCGGGGACTCTTTTGCTTTTAGGATTTCTTCCATACTCAGTTTCTATTTTCAGTATTGGTATCGAGAGAATCGCATAAAAATATTGTTAGCACAAATTGACAACTTTTTTTTTTCTTTTCTTAAATAAAGAAATATCAGCAAGATTAGTGACTTCTTCACCCCACTTTTCATTCCGTCTTCATCTTTCGAAAAAAGCACCTCTTTAATTATTTTCTACTCAATTAGAGTCAATCAGTAATATCTATTAATCGATTTCAATTTCAAAATAAATAACTTTCGAGACGAACCTCTGGTTTCTTAATTCTTTCCATTTAAACGATTTTTCCCCTAATTTATTCTCTGACTGGAGTAAGATTTTTTTAAAAAAAGTTTAAAATCAAGCTTTTTTTTTTTAATCTTTAACACATAATTGGATCTAATAAGGAAAAAGTTATAAATATTGTATTTAAGGTATAAACTTTTTTTTTTTGTTATCTCCTAGCTAGGGTAAACAAATCAAGGCTTTCTTTTTATGTAGTTTAAATTCACAGTATAAGTAACAGGAGTCCTCAAAAGTTATAGCTGTAGTAAGTTCAAAATCAAACTAATTTTTTCGATTTTGAGGGGATTTTTTTGATTTCATACCATAAATGGAAGTACTGATTCTTCGTTTTTATTGTTTCAATGTTTTTTGATTTCTTAGACGTTTTTTCTTATCTCTTTTATCTTTTTTTGTGAAAGTTCAATAAAAGCTTTGTTTCAACCGCAGTTTGAAACTGGTTTGAAACTCCTGGAGCATGCGCAGAAGGATTTGGACGTCAAATTTGACGTTAGATGACTTCAGCTTTAACGGACAAAAGATTTGAACGAAGTCAAATCCTTCCGCGCATGCTCCAGGAGTTTCTAACTGCGATTGGATCGAAGATAAACGTCGTATGATAATTTTCGCACTCGTTAGGCAAGTGCAATATCTAGGAACTCGGTGGTAGAAGCCTCTCCTAGCAAAACTCGTCCGAAAGCGCAATATGTTTAATGGGAAATTTTGATTAAAAAATTGAAGCGTATGAATAAACCATAGGCCGATGATGAATTCGTGACCAAATGCTTGGTGTATCAGTGAAGGTAATAAAACAAGTTTTGTTGACTTCCGAGTCGGACGAGAACGCAAACACGTTCCATATTAACGAAAATATTTTTAGTCAGTTTCCACTGGTTGATATTGACCGTTTCCTATATTTTGATTCCGGATCCAGGAAGGTCATTTTGTTGACTTGGTCACCGTTAAAACGTTTTTAGGGTCAGAGAGAGGAAATCGGTTTTGAGAAGACTTTTAGTTTGAAAAAGACTTTCTTTACTTTCTTTTATTTCCTTTAAAAGATGAACTGAGTTGATCAGAGTGGGTCGAAAGGTCCCCATTTGGATTGAGGGATGAAGCGGACCTCTACGCTCGAAAAAGGGTTACGAAATGACGTTTTATGTCCAATTTCCGGCTTGAGAGAGCAGAGTGTAAATCGTGTTTCCATCCCGCAATTTTTAACTTGGACAATACAAAAAAGAAAAGAAAATCCATCACAGGTTGTTTCCGATTATCGATTCATATTTGCCCAATTGAGAGATTTATTTTCGTCCGAATATCACCCGAAAGGGCCGGACGTTTTTCTTTGTTAAAAATGAAATATGTTTAATTTCTTTAAAGCGTCCAAAGTATAATGATTCCGACCGGTTTATAAAGGGATTAAAATCATTATTATAAATCCCTATCAATGGAAAATTCATAGACTGTTCAGAAATTTATCTCGCCCAACGCTGCCACCAAAATCGAGTGTGGGCCCCTGAACAATTTCAACGAATAATCAGTGATTTTTTTAATTTTCCTAATGCGTGAAGGATGTTGGTGAATGTTTTTCGTTTATTGATATAAACCGTGTTTTGTGAAATTTGATTCTTTCCATCGGAATAGGGTTTTAGTTATCGAATGAAGCCCTATAGAAGAACAAGGGTTTAAGCCGATTAAATTACACGAAGGCTTTAATACCCAGTTGATTATGAGAATGCTTTTTTTTCTTCAATTCTGTTTGTAATGTGTCTCTCCAAAAAAATTGTTGTTTAGCATCCTTTGACGGTTTGTATATATAATTTTTTCGGAAACGTCGTCGTATAAAAAAAACTTTGTCTATGATAAGGGTCTTACGTCCTTCACATATAGGAACTGGAATACTAAGGAGCCACTTTGTCATGGCATGAAGCCGTTAGGGTCACTTTAAAGCGACTGTGGGAGGGTCAAAGGGTTAGCCCTTCTACCTCCGAGAACCCGACTACTTATTCAAGTCACAGTTCATTACGTAAAAACTTTTCCTGAATCCCAAAATGGCTTTCTTATCTTCCGAGTTCTTACGAAATCTACAACACTGCATGCAGAATTTAATATGAAAATTACAATTTTAGTAAATTATTAAATAACATGATTCGGGATGAATGTGATGGGAAATGAAGGTGCTTAATCCTTTTGGTATAAATGTGAACCAATTAGGTATTAGAGAACGAGCTGAATCTCTCAAGTGTTATTAGGGTGTTTACTATTGATGAATCATCCTATTTTCCGGATTTGGAATTTCGGAGGGATCAAGATGTTCAAAACTGTCTTTCATCTTATCTTTTACCGCCGTCGACTCCCGTCAATCCGATTATAACGGTTTATCAGGGATGGGGGCAGATCAATATAAAAGGCCCTCAAGGGCAATTGCAATTAGGTTCTTTCTTATTAATCCTGAACGCGGCAAGTAACCAACCCTTGCCGTTCTTTTTTTCTCTCTATTATTGTCCTTTTTTTTATTGTTCCCCAGAAGAAAGGCTCTACTGAGAAGGGAAACAGAAAAGGAAAAGAGAGAAAAAAATTTAAATGAAGTAAAAATTACGTCCGCCTATTGATGACATCGGAATGAAAGGACTCAATAATAAAACAGGGATAATTATTATGCAAAATTATATTTCTGTAATCTAATCCTTGAAATGAAAACTAAAGACTAAACGAAAAAAAGCAACAAATTCTGCTAATAAGCAAGATACCGGAGAAAGATTTAAAAACGAGACCTCGACACCTCAACAAATAAAAATGAATTTAAGTTTTAAAAGGATTGTTAAAATAATCTAGAACCCCCCCCCCCCCCCCATCACCCCAACGATTCTAGAAGTTTTTCGGGTCCTGAATCCGAATTTGGAGCCCGCTAATCAGTTTTTTTTTTGCTCTCAAGAGAGAAGTTAAAAGCCACAGGCGTCAAGCCTAGATTTGCTGCGGGAGAACTAATGATCTGACCGAGGCCGTACTTTTCTCATTTGCGGCAAATCATTAATTAGGATTCAGGGCCCCATTATAAAAAAACGTCTATACGTATTGACAATAAAGTAAACCAAAATTATGTTTATAATACTGTAGTTTATTTTCAAAATGGTTATTAGGATAGGACTTATGAATGATTAATCATATAAATTAAAAGCATGACATATGAACGTAGAATGTAACATTGGGATTGCGTAGGATACAGGATATTGTAATGTCTACCCTAGGCTTAATATAGTATCTATATTGATCATAAATCTCGTACAACTTCCGCAATCCACTTTGGACCGGAATATTTGCATTCGCGTATCACTTATAAAAACCTACCTACTTGAAGAATGTAAATAAAAGGAACGTCTCTTCTAAGAAATTCATAAATTGAAGTTTTTGTACGAGAAGAATTATTTTTCTTCAAATAATGAATTCTGGAATACGAGACTTTTCCCCCATTTAATATTCTTCGGGGCACCGCTGTATGTTACTAATTTACTTACTGACGGTTTTGAGTTTCCTTTGCTGAGCAAAAAAAAATTTTTTTATATTTTTTTTCAGCTTTGCTCATTTTTGGATTGCTAAAAGTGCTTTTTCTAGTTTTAGAAACCATTTTATTTTACTAATAGGGCTGAAGGTCTTTGACCTTCATAGACTTTATGTCGAAATAAAAATAGATCTCATACATTATTATGAGATCCGAAAACAATTTGTCTTATGTGGGACCTTCGGCATTGATGGAGGCAGACTTTTGAGGAATGAGATGATATTAAAGTGTGTGTTAGTTTGAGGAGGGAGGGGGTAAAAAAGCAATATTTACCGCGGGCAGAAGTTGGTGTCAGTGAGTAATGCCAAAACGTCTCAAGAAGATATCTGCCACTCTTTCTTTTTTTTCCCCCTACCAATAAAATTGTTATTTTAATATTTTAACTTTAATTTTTATTGCGTTCATATTTTGCAAAGGATGATTTCAATGTTCTTAAACCAATGATGGAAATTGACTGTGATGACTGTTTCTTAAAAGGTCTCGTCCCCGTGTATGAAGATCAAATGAAAATTGCGTCCAAGTATCAGAATAAAAAGGCGGAGGGCCGGCACCTGAAAGTAACCTCAGGATCGTAAAGATTACTCATCGATTTTTCTCTACGGGCCTGCAAGACGCTTTTCCAAAAACCATTTTTATTTTTTGACGTGGCGCGCCTTTTTTGGCCGACGCCCCGTGGGAGACACGGCTTGCCCTGCCCTAAAAGTGCGGCACTTAAGTGACACAACGGGAAGGACGAAAGAAGCCGTTTCCTAAACGACAACGTTGCTTAAAAGAGATAAAACCACTCGATGACGCGAGAAAAAACTAGCTACACTTTTGGCGTCCCGAAGACCCGAACCCGGACCTTCGGCACCAGTCGGAAACAGTATCGCTCAACTAAGCGTTTTAAACAGGTTCATTCCGTTTTCCAGCTGAGATAAAACTAGTAGACGATAAGTTTACCTTATATCTCGATAGCGCACCAACATTAAGATCTTACAATAGGTAGGTATATCACGTCTCGGACGCAAATCGAAAACGTATCAGCCGCACGATTAATGACTTACCTTTCAAACTGCTTGAATGGAAACGTGATCTGCATGTCAAACCGAATAAAATCAATTCAAAAATAATTTAAATTAATTATAATACGTTTTTCTCTTTTTAACGACCATCCCGGTCTGGGTACACGCCCGGAAAAGACAAAGCCTCCAGGAAGCGCGAAACCTAATGAAAAAGGATATTAAGTCAACACACAATGCATACTAATCTTATAAATGTACTAAGTCAAACAATTCTCGAAAGACAAATACTTTTCTAACAACTTTGCTATCAGAATGAAAAAAAAAAAAAAAATCTTCAGAGCGTGCTGCATACATCTCTTAAAATATTTGTGACGTTATAATTTACGTATTCTATGATATAAAAAAAATTTATATATTTACAACTTTTCGTAATTTTCTATTTATGAAGTTTGTGAAACTTGAGTTCTAAACTTAAGAACTTGAAAAACTTGTTAGTGCGATAATTGCTGATAATTTTGGACTAAAAAAAAACTTTGAAACTTCCATTACATCGAATCGATTACACTGCACCTTTATTGCGGAAATCAATCATCACGGATGATTAAACTTTTTTCTCTGCACTACTAAACTATAGGCAAGACTAAGAATAAAGTCGAATGATTTTCCTTATATAAAAAAATCCATTGATGTACCGATTATGGTAAGATAACTTTTTTAAACCCGGATATTAACAAAAGGAGTAAATTTTTTTAAAAAGTAATAATGTATTGGGGGGATAAAGTATTTCAAATAATTCTATTTTGACTTCTGAATCAC
>JACGAQ010002505.1:0-40246 GCA_014119065.1 Orius insidiosus
ATTTTTGGATAGGTTCTAAGTTTTTTTTTTTTTTTGGTTTTGGTTTTTTTGTTTTCTTTTTTTTTGTATGTCGATGTTTTTCTTTGTCGGTTTTGGGCTTTGGTTTCTTTTTAGGTTTGGGCGATCGTGGTCGAGATTCCATCCTGAACGTTTTAATGGCGGGAATGGGCGCTTTGTTGGCGAAAGTCGTTTTGGTCACATCTCGTTTTTTCGGGGCGATCGGACTTTCACCTTTTTTAACACGCTGCATGACAAAAACAGTTGGCTGAGGTTTGACGACGATTTGCGGAACGATCGGAGGGACGTTGACGACACGGCCGTCGGCCAAAATGAGCGCTCCTGGGCCGAGACGACTCAACACTTTTTTGTCGATGTTGATCGGCTGCAATCCACCAATCAATGGCTTCACAACTGGCGCCTGAACTACAATTCCAGCATTCGGAACAGGCGCTGCTGTTGTCGCTTCAATTTTTGATTTTTCAGGCTTCTTCGCTTCTGTTTTATTCTCCTTATTTAACTCATTCACACCTAAAAACAATACATTAAATAATAATTAATTAAATTAATTACCACTTTGTGTTTTTTTCACTCTTTTCGGCTTTTTGGATGAAGGCAAGGGGACTCCTGCAGACCTCAAAGCAGCCACTAATTCTTTCGTCTTCAATAAAAGTACGGCGACTCTTTTTTTCAGTCTATCAGCCTCATTTTCTGAAATAATAAAAATAAGAAAAAACCCCTTAATAACCCAAGGATACCAACTTAAACTAGTTTTATTCCCATGTTTGATTATTTCCTCATTTTGCTCCTGGAGTCTCCTGATGTATTCAGCGGCTTTCGTCAATATCTCGATTTTGCTCATCGTCACCGTCGGGTCGCTGTCCGGAAGAAGCTTCGAGAGGATATCGAAAGCGACGTTCAGCTTTTCCCGTCTGTCTTTCTCCCATTCCCTCGATTTTCTTCAAATTAAAGTTATTAAATTTATTCATTTTTAATTTTTTACTTACTCTACTGGCTTTTTCTTTCTCGGTTTCGCCTCTTTGGGAGCTTTCTCCGCTTTGCCCTCCGCCCCTTTTTCATTGCCCTTCATTTTGGGCCTAAATTAATAAACTATTCTATTTAAATCCTTAAATATTTTACATTTTGACATTACATTTGTAAATAAGGAAAATAAACTTCCCTTCGAGAAAGGTTACATTTTTCGATTTTGCCGCCATTTTTTAAAATTTCTCTTCATTTTTTTCGGACAGAAAACTGGCATAAGAGCGCCTAATTATTGCGAAAAATTAACAAATCGTATTTTTTCATTTTATTTTGATGATTCAGAAGTGTGGGATTAGTTAGGAAAATTGTATTTCTTAGGAAGGATAGCATCCTTCCGTCGTCTTAGGAAGGATGTTATTTCTTAGAAGTTGGTATCCTTGAGGTATCCTAGACTAATAATTCATGTTCTTTGTTTAATTTCTCGAAAAAAGAAAGTTATTGTGATACCGTTGATAGATGTTTTTGAGAATCGGGTCTTCTAGTATGTCATAAAAAAGACCAGTGGTCTTGTGAGTTAGTCTTTGGTGAACGGCCACTTTTCCCGGATCACTTCCAATTTTACAAAAGTTTTACAAAATCCTCCTTTAGTAGTTTTTCTGACACTTATTTTTAGAAATTCCTCCCTCGGGAGAAATTTAGAGGCGTTCGACCAGGGGGACCCCCCCGAAAGGAAGATTGTAAAAAGGTAGGTACCCATTTCCAAAAACCATCTTTTGAGGGTATCGCATTAACTTTCTTTTGACAAACTTAAAAAGCCGCCCTGACTAAAGTTTTGCCTCATTGGCTGCGGGAGTTTTCACCAAATTTTCATCAAAACGTCACTAGACTAATAGGGCAAGTTTTTCTCGGCGGGTAGAACGCTACCGCTTTTTATTGAAATTGAAAAATTTATTGAAAAATTATTTATTGAAAAATTATTGAAACAAAAATTTTGGAAAGTAGGGAGAAATTTGATTTCTTCTCGCTTATTGTTAGAGCGCTTTTGCGGGAGGATTTCGAAAATAAATGATCAATCAATAAGAAGTTACTGATATTAGCTTCGTTCCAACCGCAGTTTGAAACTGATTTGAAACTCCTGGAGCATGCGCAGAAGGGTTTGTCGTCAAATCTGAAGTCGTCTGCCGTCAAATTAGACGTGCAAATCCTTCTGAGTATGCTCCAGAAGTTTCAAACTGCGGTTGGAACAAAGCTATTGTTTGAAAATAGAATTACATTTTTTATTTAGATAAATGAAAAAGGAAGTGGCGGGAAAGTAGTTTTTCGGAAGGTACAGAGGGCGTCGAAATCGCTGATTTTTATCTCGGCTTATCATCCTCCTTTCACTTTTTTCCAGTCCGCGCTCTCCCGCCTTCGAAATCCCGGAAAGGTCCCTTTTATTTTCCGTTGTCTTTTCTCGTTGCCCGCCCCGGGAATTTTCCACGGTGTTCGCAGTTCTGTTGGCCGACCCGTCCCGGCCCTCCTCACCCCATTCCGTCGCCCCGGCCCCTCTGCGCTTGTTCCACCCGTAAATTCACGAGTGTTCCGTACAGCTTTCGAGAGGAAGGAGCTTTTTTATTCTCTTTCGCTCTTATTATTTTTACAAGCGGGCCCCCCTTTCTTTGTTTATGTTTTTAGACATTTTTTAAATTTTTTTATCAAATTTTATTTTTTTTTTTCCTTTTATGTTTTTTTCTTTTTCTCTCGTCTCGGACGTAAGAACGACTGATAAACAGTGCCTTTATTTTATTTCTTAAGAACTGACGGACCCGGGCAACCCCATTTAGGGGGTTCTAAAATTCTATATTTGAAAAATTTATAAAAACTTAGTGATAAACCTGCTCAAGGTTTTTTTCCCACCTCTTTTCTAAAATCACAAGTTCCTCGTCAAATTTTTTTTTAAAACTAAAAATCCACAGAGGATAAAAATCGCCAAACTAGGCCGGTAAGTACAATTATCTTATGTTTTGATTTTTTTAAAATGAAAAGAGAGTTGAAAGTTCTCTGTATGATAACCACGTGGTTTTTATGTTGAAAAGGATTTGTCAAAATAGAATTGTTTACAGGTTGTCGAGTCTAAAAATATGAAATTGTGTCTTTTATATTCTTTGTGTTCTATTATTTCTTCTGTCTCCCTCTTTCGGGATAAAAGGAGAAGTGAGAGTTCGGGGTCCAACTGAGTCTTGACAAGATATTGATTTTTCGCGTTGGAAACCTCTCTCCTCCCTTTTTCGCCCTCCTGTGTCGCCCCTTCCCCCCCCCCCCCCCGCTCCTCGTGGTTTTCGGCCCAAGGGAGAGAAAGAGGAGAGGAAGACCGGGAGGAAAAAAGCCAACGCCTCTCTTGTCGGAGTTTAAGGGGGTACTGCCCAGCTGTTTTTTACTTAGTAAAAATGGGCATCTTTAGGTACACCTAACTCGGCTATTTCTTATCCGATTGTCTTCAAACTTTTTTCTACACATTCTACAATCACTAATCTACAAATCTACAGAAAAATTTTTTGAAATAACACTTTGAGGGGAAACAGTACGACTTTCAAAAAAAAATTTTTTTTGTGATTTTTTCCGCCTTAAAAAAATTAATTTAAAAAAACGGCACAACTTATCTTAAATCTGTTTCTGTAGAATTTTAGATTAGGCGATTCTGCGTCGATTAAAAAAAATCCGAACTCGATAGGTCCATCACAGCCTGAGCCAGCTGTTCCGATAGGTCAAAAAACACGATTTTACAGGAGAGGCAAAAAACCAAAAAATAGCGGGAACTTTCTCATTTCTTTGTCTATGGTTTTAGTCGATAAAATCGATACAGATGATTGTTTTTTCAATAATTTGCCCGTTTTAAAGATCATAGTGACCACGGAAAATTCAAAACAGACCCTTCTACCCCTGTTATCAGTGTGCTTATCAGCTGATGTATCATGGGATTTAGCATTATAAAATCATGTGAATTTTTTTTTCAAAAATTTTTTTAAATTATTCTAGACATCTGATTTGATAAATGATATATCATGAGAACCGGGACAGATGAAATTTTAATAAAATAAAATAAAAAAATTTCGATTTTTTCGGTCAGTACCCCTTAAAACCGATTTAAAAAAAAAAAACCCGCACCCTTTTTTGTCTTTCGCCCTTTTTACCCCTTCTAAAGAAAGGATACTTGAGAACAATCTCTGCAGACTTTGAATCGAAAGTACTGAAGATGCAAAAAACCTAGTGCATTTGTGCTAGATGTCCATCATAGCTGTGTCTTCTTCATTCTCCTGTGATACCCCCTGGGGTCATTGCTCTTGTCCACCCTGTATACTGTTTCTGATCTGTATCTGACCGTAACGGCGTGAAATGTGCAGGTGCGTTTTGTCGTTCTTTCAGCTGGAGGATATCTCGCCGAAAGCCCTTCGTCCCGCTAAGTCTGGTGGTTGGCAAAGGTTAATTTTCAGTTGGCTGTCGCCATATCCATGGAAAGCCAAAAGAGCACTTCTTCATTACGAAGGAAAAGCTTTAATTTTCTTTTTCACACCTAGGCAACGGAGGAAAAATCTAAAGGGTCTCCCTCGGGGCTCGTCGGCACGAAGCCCTTTGAAATTTCACTGAGAAAATTGTGCACACTCCATTTATTATGAAAAGATTCATTAGAGGATGAGTGGATTTTATGTATTTAAGCGACCCCCTGTTTGTGTCAACGTTTCACATTCGTTATTCCGTCAAGTCTTTTCTTTTCTTCAACGTCCGTCTAAGCGATTAAATTTTCTTTTGAAACCTGAGGGTTTCTTCTGCTCACTAGATTTCGGAAGGACTATCTTATTTCAACGTGTTCATTCATGGATATGTTGAATGAAGATATTCTGAATGTAAATGTTGCATGCGAGGACATAGAGCACGCAGTCTTTTTTTTGTCCTTGGTGATTATCAAGCTCCTGTATGTTCAAGCAAGTTTTATCATAGTGTTTGCATTGACTTTCCTCTCTCTGTTTACATTCCATTAAAAAGTTAAGATGGCGTCGTGGATTTAATTTATGCAGTCGAATAGAAGGAAGTTATTCCGTTAAATATTTGCGTTTGTCTTTTGGGGCTTCGAGATGTTTCGAAATGACTTCTATGATGTGAATTTTTTTTTCAGGGCGACTGAGAATGCTGTGGGGCGCACCCTCAGGAGTATTTTTCACGTTTTAGTCTGGTCGTTTTCAAGTAAGTTAAATCTTTTAAAGGTATTATACGATAAGCACGTACAATATACGACTCCCATGTCACCTATAAAGCGAGGGATTTCCTGTTACAGACTCGTAATCTCCCAGCGGTCAATTCACAGAAGGGACAAAAATTGATCTCAGGATATTTTTTTTTCAAGATTGATGAGCTGTTTCGAGTTAATCAATCAGTTTTTATATGTCTCAGGTGTTGTGAAAATCGCTTTTGGGTTAAAATGTTAACTGTCAAACTCTTCCTGTATCATTTAATTATCAATGTCAAGACTTTCGGGGTGGAGAAAAAGTTTAGGGCGTTGAAGCTGATAGAGAATTAAAAGTATCTTGAGGCCGGTTTGTCCAAATGGAGAATTCCTACTTGTAGTTTGAGTTTAGGGGGAGTTCGACCCAGTTGTTCCTTTTAACTTCTTTGATTAGATCTTCCCCTAAACTTCTGCGTGTCTTAATAAAAAAGATTTCCGCTTGGATACTTAAATATACAGTATTAGCAAAATAAATGCATAATGAGTTACAAGTTCGGGCAGTCTTCTTATCAAGCTGATAACCGACAACACCGCAATGCAGGCGATAAACCAGATAAGTTATAAACACTTTTGTTTCTAGCTTATCGACTTCATTTTTAAAAATTTTAAATAAATTTTTTTTCGAGAGAAAGTCTCCTGATAATTTGTATAAAAGGTGTTCTATTTTTGGTGCCAATAAAGTCTATTTGCGTCTTTTAATTATATCGGGAGTTTCCCGTCTTTTTTTTCCTCCTACCCATTCACTCGGTCAATTCTGGATTTATACTTTGGAGAAATCAATTTTTTTTTCTTGAGCCTAAATGCTCGCATTAAAAGCGATATGAAAACTCGAACCACTTTCCGTTTAGCACGACGGAAAAACAAATTGGATTTTCCCGCAGCTCTTCGCCGCAAAAAGATGGGAGGGGTGAAAAAAGAATTTAATTTCCGGACTTAATTGTTTGTTGAATGAAAGACCGTTTAAAAAATGTCTCAATGCTCGAATTACACGCTACGATTGCTTTTTGCTATATTTCAATTTCCTGGTAACAAAGAAATTACTTCCAAAAACTCTTTATTAGTCAAAGCTTCAATCTTGAAAATTTTTATTATTTTTAAACAAGAAAAGCGAAAAAGGCAAGAAGCGTGGTAGAACTCTGACGTCATGAGCCCAGAGAAAAGCTTCTGTGATGGCACGTGACGTCAAAACGCGAATTATTAGGTGTACAAAATGAAACTCGGCTAAAATCTACAAAATTCAAATTTACCCTGTGGCTGAGTTTCATTTTGTACACCTAATAAATAAAAATTGTAGGAAATTTAATTCTCTATAAATTTGTACTTAATTATTTTTTTCTAGGATGCACCATTTTCGGAAAATATTTTTTTTAAAATAAATTTATCTTGAAAACAGTGCGTCCTAGAGAAAAAATGAATAGAATAAAATTAAAGAGAATTAAATTTCCAACAGATTTTATTTAGTGCATTTTTTCAATATCTGTAACGGTTTACGATTTACAAGCCTTTAAAAATTAACCTTCTTAATGGTTATACTTCAATAACCTTCTTACACGGAGAAGGTCAACTTTTGATGGACTTTAACGCCTAAAATGTTTAAAATTTTGAAAAAAAGAACTACTAGGTGTACAAAATGAAACTCGGTAAAATCAACAAAATTCAAATTTACCCTGTGGCTGAGTTTCATTTTGTACACCTAACATTAAGAGTGACTTATTTTGTGTTTCTTTTTCAGATCTTAATTTGAATGCTTGTGATGCAGCATTCTGCCCCAGCTTATTATAGGCCACCTCATCCTACTTCTCATAGACCTCCTCGCCCACTTCTGCCAAACCAGCCCTACACAAATGTAAGTATGGTTTTTTTAAAAATTTCCTTAGATGCATGCGAAATTTTTTGTTTGCATGGTTTGTGTGTGAAGGTGGTGTTTGAAGGTTGATTAGGAGCTCTTTATAAAGGTGGTTTTCATATTAAAAGAGACGATTGTTGAGAACCCTTCTTGTTAATCTTCCGGGCTACTTAAAGAAGTAGCCTGCGGGGCGAGATTTCGAAGCGGAGGCGGCTGCGTTAGGCCTGTTCTCTCGGGCGTGGCGTGGTGGGGCGTGGCACTCAAATATTGATCTCTCTCCCTCAATGGAACATATGCCTCTCTCTCTCTTCCTCTAGTGTATCAACGCTTTTTCCGTCTCTTTCTCGCCCCCCTTCCCGGACGCGTTTTTTTTCCCGTTCTCTCGTACTCCCTCGCATTCAAACTTACCGAACGCACTAAGCACTTTTAATTACGGCCCAGACACGACCTTCCCCGCCTTTTTCCCTTTAGTATCTCATGAAATCTCCAACACCTGCAGTCCAGGGAAAACTCCCTTTGTAAAATCTCATTACCTTTTTCACCCTTTAAAAAGTTCTTTGTCTGCGAATCGCCCTTCGGCTACTTATTTTTCAGAAAAACCGTTTTTTGTTGAGAGAAAAATAAATTATTTTTCAAAATGTCACTGTGGAGGGACCCTTTCTGTGTAATCCACATATCTCGAGGCGGTTGATTAACAAGCTCCCGGGGTCTCTCGGTTAGAAACTTCGCTAAATCCTCAAAGCCCGGCATTTCCCTTTAGACAACAAGCAAACTGGGATGGTTCAAATCGCGACCCACAACCCTTCCACCCTCCTACACTTCAAACATGCCTCATCAAGGAAAATCTATTCGGACGTTAACAAAAAGTCCATCTTAGTTACCGACATCCTTGAAGAGAGCTAAAAACTAATAAAAAAATACCGTACGAAAATTCCTAACCACTGCATACGTTTCCTCGTCTTGTTGCAACCGTAGAAAGCGATGACGTCGAAATTAAAGATTCCTCGACTTTAATAAAGCGTCCTGAATATTTGAACGACCTAAAACATACTCATCTTCTTCCCTGTGATTTGGGTTAATGTATTTTTCAACCGATATTAAAGTTTTATCACGTAAAACCCATTTTGCATTCCGCTCCTCCCTCCCGAAAGTTCTTTTATTATAACATGAGCTTTAACCCACGCTTTTTAAAACGTTTTTTTTTTCGTCGAGTATGCGGACCCTTCCTACTTTGAATTTGAATTTTCTTATTATATACTATGAATGCCGCTCTAGCGTTGATCTCTAGGAACTAACAATTTTTAATGGCGCTTCATTATCTTTATTAACCTGGATTTCGTTTTTTGCCTGAAGAATACTTTTAAATAACTACCAATCCCTTAATTAGAATTTTTTTATAATGTTTCAAATCGACAAAGAGTTTTTTAATCCTTTTAAGTTCCTTAATTATTTACAAAGGATGTTAATTGTTTTGGCCTTTGTAAGTTTTTTAAAATCAAATCCCTAATTAAAAAAGAAGATAGGTAAAAATAATTTATAAACTTTTTAAATTATTAAAAACGTGATTGTTAGGAAAAAAAATTATTCCGGAAACAGCCAGCCTTCATTTAAAAATCTCATTGACGTATTTTATCACGCGCTATTCAAAGAGAGAGAGAAAAAAAAGCATTTCAAAATGTAATAGGGGTATTGTATCAAAGCTTCTCATACCCTCATACGCTATATGGGTCACACTTCTACGGCTAACAATTTTTTTCAAAAGCATCCCATTTTATGATACAAAAAAAAAAAAAGCAAAACGAAAAATCATTTCGAATGCGGGACTATTTTATTGTCGTTTATCTTTTATTTGGCCCTAAACCGGGAAGAATGAAAATTTCAATGACGCCGATTCGCCCTTTCATCCTTTTATTGCTGCTCTTCTCATCCTTATTCTTTCCTCTTGAGCATCCACTTACATAGTTCGTGCGCATTCTAGAAATCATGAGAAAAAAAAATTATCCCTTTTTTCAACTTTTGTTTAAATATTTCTTCCAAAGCTTGTTTTACGTCACCTATAATAATATTAAAATTTATTCGATGAAGAAATATCTTAATTTTTTTATTACAATCGATTTTTACGTGAAGAATAATTATACACAGAAGGTTTGAAGGCTATATCTAATCTTGTAGTTCATGGAAGTTTCTGGGTGGCGGCACCACTTTAGTATCCACTCTATTGTAAATGTGCACGAATCTTCATTCTTTGGCTGTAGTGCTAATTTCGCGGACATTTTTCTGGAAGAGGTGTCAGGTTAAACTCGATAGGTTATTTTTTATTATTTTTTAAAATTATTTTTATTTTATTTTTGTTTTTTAGTTTTCCTTGCGTTCCTGAAGAGTTGAAGCCGCTTTTTAAAATAATAAAATGTCATTTATAAGTTCGAGGAATCATTATTTTGCTATACCTAGCATTTTGGCGAGCCAGGAAAGGGTTCCGGTTAAAATTAGTAAAACATAAGTTATTTAGGAAGTTTGGATGCGGGATGTACGGAGCCTACTTTAGAAGCAGGAGCGGATTTAGAGTTGCCTTATTGGTTGGCGTCGAGTTTGGCGAACGAGCAAGGGGTCGACGTCAAAATCCCAAAAGCTTTTAGGCAGAAGAGCCGAAACTTCCTCGAAGCGAGTGCGACGTCTGTAGATTTAAACATCCTCTGCAAGAACTTCTACGAATTCGGGAAGCTCGTTTCGTTCATCGTACCCGAACAAAGGCGTATGCTCATCGACACTTTGATAAAGACATTCGTCAATCGTTTCAATCGACTTTTCGATTGGGCTCAGTGCGCCACCGATTCCGAATATGAGACATTCAGGTCTTTGGAATCTTTCGAAATGTGCCTCCTTGAAAGAGGAAAAAGCGTCAACGTCGACCTAATACGATGGCTAGAACGAGGAGTTCGGTTAATCGGCATGGCTACTCTCGTCAAAAGCTACACAGAACGTCTACCCGGTTATCTAAAAGACCTTCAATAAATTTTTTTTTTAAATATTATTTTTTAAATAAATCTTTCCTTTTTGTGCGTTTTACACCCTTATTTGAAGTTTTTGCTTTCAATCCGGCACATTTTGTTTTGTAGTTTGTGTGACCGCATGGACATCAAGCTTATTTTTCATAAGTAACTTTCTGAACAAATAGCTACATCATTTTATATTCTGAACTGTTCATCCTCCAGTTGAGAAAGTTACTATGATGAGGAGCGACGTTTTGATAAATAATGAAGGAGGCAAATATTGACGTAAGTTTTTCTCTTTGTTGCAGGTAAGTTCTTCCAACAGCTTATCTAAATTTTAATGAATCACAAGATCAGGTTTGGATAAATAATTATATTTTTGTTTCGATATCGCGCGAATTGACTCAGTCCCTTATTCGTTTTCGTATTGTGAAGAACAAACAAAAAATGTGGAATTTCGACGCCGCTCTTGCCAAAAGGTTTTTCGCTTTAGATCCACAGGTATCGAATAAACAAACAAAATCGTTTATTCCAAGTTGAAAGGTCAATATTTCATAATGAGCCATTTGTTAATGATTCGTGGGATTGATGAGGTGTACAAAAAGGTGAAAATGTCATTAAACTTTGTTCTTTAGACTGCGAAATAATGAATCGTACTCAAAAACGAGTTATGCAGCTGTTATATAATGAGGTCATCGTTTTGTTTCATCGAACGCTTTTTTCAAAAGAATACAGCGATGTTCATACAATTTTGGTGAGGATAATTAAGTTCTGCAGTACTTGCAGCTGCCTCTTGCTTTGGGCATACCAATGCTGGTAGATATTTGAAGTTGTTAAGTGATGCAGGAATAGAGAGAAGCATAGTCTAGGTTGTTCCAATGGATTGCTTTCAGTCTTTCACCGGAATAGGCGGTGATGTTGCAGAATGGTGATGAGGCACCGGAACACCCCCTTCACCCTTTGGAAATGTACTCTGATCTCCATTTCTCAGCCAAAATATTATATTCATTGGTCTTTCTACCTAGAAACACCTTTAGGAGCGTTTCTGTGCTATTTAATTCGCGAAATTCTCGTTTTATCGGACAATGGGCGTTAACACGGTCTTATTTCAGATACTCTCCCTCTACGAACACCCCACCTTCACTCCGCCACCAGAGGCAAGGTTTTTACAAATAAAGTGTATCTTATGGTGTAAGAATTTTCTTAAAATGATAAAAAAGAGGTAATCGCTTTTGGGGGTGAAAGATAAACGATTCTCGGTGTTTAACCTTTTTTTCTCCGGATGGTATTCCCTCTGAATTAGGGGTGGAATGGAATATGCGGCGGGGAGGTAGGGTCTGGGCTTTCGAGGGTGAAAACTCCCAACGCGTCACATCACCCAGCTGATCAGGGAACCACCCTACGTTTCATCACTGACACACTCCCCCTCCTTCATCAGCTGATGAAAACGCCCAAAAAAAATTCGACCGTTTATTTTACAACCCTAAAAGGAAACTTAAAATAAACTTATTGGGATTCAAGAAAATGCCCTTTCTTAAAGCCTCACTCCAAATCGTTTGAAAGTGTTAGAATTACTCCTTTGACGATGGATTCCTTACATTCCGTCTTTTCCCTCTTAAGCCTTTCAGCCGAATTGCTAGAACCCTTGTTTTACTCGCATTCTAAACAACGCTCATTTATATTCGACTTGTAGCCATATTTAACCTAATTTAATCAACCGTTTATATTTAAACAAACACTCAAGCAAAATCTTCTTTGCTGTTTTAAATACCGCATTTTAAGAAATTCAAGAGCACTCAATCCTTTGAAGATTGAGTAATATAGATGTTGGGATTTACCATTAGGAAGAGGATAAGCGGAAGGAGGGATGTGAACTGTCTCTAGTGGACAGAGCAAAAGAGTGTTTTGTAGTGATCTTGGTGGTATTTATCCGCTGTGAGGTCTTAAATTTAAGGATTTTCAGGGGGTGATATGTGGTAACCACCCTTTGTGGTCGTAGACCGTCCGATGGCGGTCTACGGCGGACGGTCTCATAACTAAAACGTTCTTTCCGAGTCTGAGGATAAAATGGCCGGAGCCGGAGCGGGCGGGGAGTGGCTCGACGGCGGCGGGGTAGACTCGAGCCGGTCTCACTCAACTCTGTCGGCTTCGTTCGGTCCGGAAAGTGGGGTTCAGAGAGAGGGCTTTCTACTCCCGTCTCGCTCCCTCAAAACCTCCTTCTCAGTCCATTTGGTGAACCGTACACGGAACCGCCCTTTACAAACTCCCGGCCGATTCACAAGTCAAAAAAACCCCCACCCAACAAAATCTTAACAAAAAAAAAACTTCACCGGGAGTGAAAAATTACTAATTTTTATACAAGTGAAAAAAAATTCTGTGTAGTGTCGACCAAAAATTCTGTGATATTTTATTTTTATAATTTTTAAACAAAAAAAATACTCTCATTTTCCGAGAGTCCACATTTTTTTAAAATCAAACAAAAGGATATCAACAAAATTTATCCAGTGAATGTCATTTGTTAAAAAAGAAGACAGCGAGTGGTGAGTTTCCTGCCATATTTTAATCTAAAAATTGCACATTTTCCTCAATTATTATTTATAAAAAAAACTTTTTATTTAAAAAAATTAAATTGATAATTATATACAACAATAAGTATCTAATTATCCATTTAGAATATACAAATGTCATCCTTATCTTTTGAAATGTCAAAGTGCTCATTATTTAACGTTTAGACTTGAAACGTTTTTTTTTGTTGTTATTAAATAAACCGATCGCTCATTACGGAAGATTTGGGCCCCGGTGTCTTCTGTAGGGCTGAGAAGGGTGGCTTTATCATGCCTTCGTTAATGGCCCTACTAGGGCCGGGATCACTGATAACGCCGAAACTCCACCTCTCATGTCTTTTTTAAAAAATGTCAATTTCACATTTTGACACGTAGATACTTTTTATTTTTTAATTAAAACTTTCCGAGGGATGTCAAATGAGGTTTGACACTTTACGTCATGTCTTAAACAGCTGTTCGCCTTTTTAAATGCCCTTTCACTACCCTTTTTAGGGTGGTGGTAATTCACGTTTCTCCTTTAATATCTTGGAGACAATTTCTTCGTTTAAAATGTCAAAATTTTGTTCTCTTTTATAGTTTAATTACCCAAATAATTCATTTTAAGCAGTTTTCATACTTTTTATATCATTCTAGTTGATAATAAAAGGCGTTTAAACCACCCTCGTTTTCTCGCGCAAGAAACCACAATTTTGTCGAGTTTTCCTTGGCTTTTTTCAGATTTATCGAAATTTTCTCTACTAGACCTTTGGGTCAGAAAATCCCCTTTTGCTGGTTTTTCCGGCTTTTTTTTCGCAATTTTCGAGGTTTTCTACCGAGAAACCTCTTTTTTCAAGATTTTCACCGAATTTTGTGGGGTTTTCTCAATTTTTGACCTTTTTGATTTAAGGCTTTGGTCTAAGATATCACCTTTTATGCCGGATTTTGAAGATTTTTTTTTTGTTTATCGCAAAAATTACAGGTTTTTTTGGTCGTTTTCCACGAAACGTCTTCTTTTATGTCTAAACCATAGTGTAATTAAACTTTTAGGATTATCCTATATAATGGTGGTTGAAAATATAAAGCGATTCTTTTAACCTAAACGATTATTTTTTCCTTTGAAAAGGATTTTTTGCTCTCCTTTTATTGGCAATCAATATCGTCTGCACAAGCGAATTAACATTTTAAAAACCTTTTTAGTTCCGCA
Source organism: Orius insidiosus (assembly GCA_014119065.1). NCBI lineage: Eukaryota > Metazoa > Arthropoda > Insecta > Hemiptera > Anthocoridae > Orius > Orius insidiosus. The sequence continues at coordinate 13,823 of JACGAQ010002505.1, forward strand.
GTCTATTTTAACCTCGTTTTTTCCCTCCCCTTTCTCGTTGAAAACGTGGAAAAAAAAAAAGAATTTAAGTTTAAAAAAGAATCTTGGGAACGTTTTATTCTCAAGTTGAGCGCACTGGGGACTTATTACATTCCGATCCCCCTGGGGAAGCACACATGGCCCCGGCGGAATTCTCCCTATCGAACCCAACTCCATAAAGGTGACAATATCGCATAAATATTTAGAGAAATTTTCAGGTTTTTTTTGTGTAGGGGAAAAAAAAGGTTTGTAATGGGTTTTTTAATGGACATGATCAGCGCCAGCTTTTAAGGGCCATTTTCTTAATGAGGCGTAATAAAATTAGTGTTAAGTATGATTTTTTAAAAGTTGAGGTTTTTTTTGGTTGATGGTAGATAAGGTGGATGTGGGATCCACGTGGAAGCGGGTGTTGGGCGGGGTGTTTTGTGTGGGGTTTTAAAGGGAGAGGGTCCCCGCCCGTTTGATGAACGACTGAGGAAGTCGCAATCGATTACAATTTGTAAGCTACCGGGCGGACCCTCTACGCCCAGGACCAATATTTACTTTAAGGATTCTCCTATTTTATTCTCAGAGAAAGTTCTAGATTCTCAAGAAATTATAAAACAAAGTGATGACATGTTCGCACGACCTTCGACTAGGAGGAGGTCTAGAAAATTAGACGGTGGAAAAAATTGAAGAAAGAGAAGGGGAAGTTGGCGTTTTCACAGTTAGGCTCGAATCAAAGATGGTGGGGGATCGAAATTAAACAACGACGATATAACCACATCTAGTAGCGGTGGTTGACCCTTCTTTAGGAAGGAAGTCCTTTTTTTCACTAATTTCCTTACAATCGATCGGCAAAACGTTTTTTAATTAAACATTTCCTTTGAATCGCCCATTGAGAGAGCCTTTGGACCGTCGCCAAATTCAATTAATCTTTTCTTAGTTGAAGAAAAAAAAAAAGTTTTTGAAAAAAATTAAGGCGAATCCTTGTCCTTGAGTCACTAAAGGCGCTAATTCGCTTTCCAATAAGATTTAAAAAGGCTCAATTGCTTCCTGGTTAAGTGTCAAGGAGGGATTCACCGACACAATTGGTACTTGACGCGACTAAAAATACGTTTTAGTAGCTTTATTAACGTCGTGAATCCCCTCAGGCTGTATATAAAACCTTCATTTTATCTCATTTCCTTTTCTGGTTTGATTTTTTTAAAATTTGTTTTATGTCTACCAGCATCACTGCTCCCAGGGGAGAAAGAAATCCGCGTTTTTCCCTTGAAATTCGGAAAAAAGGCTCCTAACTGAGCAAAACACCTTATTCAGAGACTGAAAGTCGAGAAAAAAAATGCTTTCTTGGGCCAAAGAAACTGAGAAAATGCCGAAAAACCGAGAAATGCCCTAAAGTCTGAAAAACTTCGTCAAAAGCAGTAAAATATGGTAAAAAGACTGAGAAAAACGTCGGAAAAGTGTGGGTTTTTCTAGGGCACAAAACGTCGGAAATTCCCCGGAAGTCTAATTTAACAAAAGATAGTAGAAAATCCCTAAATTGGATGTTTGTTGGCCGTGGGAGTGATGAGGCAACGATTCTCCCTAATCTATAAAGGATGAAAGATTTTTTTTCTAAAATAGCTAGAAATCTCTTAATATTAGCTTTGTTACAACCGCAGTTTCAAACTTGGAGCATGCGCAGAAGGATTTGCACGTCTAATTTGACGTCAGATGACTTGAGATTTGACGGATAAACGATTTGAACGACGTCAAAATCCTTCAGCGCATGCTCAGGAGTAGGAACAAAGCTATTAATTTCTTTCTCACAGCAAAGGACTAAAAGTTTAAAAAAAACCTTGTTCTGAAAGGCTTTAAAAATGATTAAAAATCAAGTTAAAAAGGCGTCAATTTAGTTAAAATCTCACAAAGCCAGCCATAATTGACACTTTAAAAAAGCTCTAAGTGGCATTTTCCAGTGGGAAAAAAAATCAATAAAATATCAAATAATTTAAGCCCTTATTTGTTTCCTTGGAATCTAGGAAAATAAAATTTAAATACATTCAAACTCGTTTTATCGATTTTTTAAAATTTATTTTAATAATAATCATTATTGTTTAAAAAGATTGAGGTTTTTCTGATTATTTAAAAAAAAACCTCTTGTATTTTAGTAAACAAATTTATTCTAAAGACAAATCAAAAATAAAAGTTTTTTAAAAACCAACGGTTTTCTCTCAAAACTTAAAAGAAAAACGCCGCCATATTAAGTGCTAAAACCCTCGCTTCCTTGAAAAACGGAAGGAAATTGGAATAAATCCTTTTATTTAGCCAATGAGAGCCCTTCATTCGAGGACTCTTAAGGTGCCTCAATGACTACCTTGAAAAACGGAAGGAAATCTTAAGGATTCCTTTTATTTAAAGGTACATATTACTTCAAGGGAGGTTCATAGGTACAAAATAAATTTTTTTTAAAGGTTTGCTTTCTCAGTTTGTTTTAAACTTTTCATGTTAAAAAAATTATGATTACCTTCTTTGGGGTTTTATATCTCTTCTCGAGGTTATAAATGAAATGATTTATTTTCCTCTAAGTTTATTACACTTATCGCGAAGCGTCAATTTTCCTATAAATGAATTATTTTCCCTCTTTATAAATTATTAATCCTCTCTGTGACTATTTTTTTTTGTCCTGCGGACGAGAACGATTCAAATAAGTTTGGCAACATTGGCGGAGCGTTTCGACCTTGCACAGTGCAAATATTGCTCTTATTATTAAACATTCGTCAATCTCGAAAACAAAAGGGTTGACGATAAAAAAAAGTTAAATTTTTTTCAAATTGAACAAATCGTTTATCAACAGGTGTAGCTCCAAACAATAAAATTGTTTTGTCTATAAAAAAATCCATTCGTGTCACAATCAAAAAAATTATTTAAACAAAGATATTTTTAATGTTTCCTAGTATAAAACAGCATTGTTTAAAAAAATACGTGATTATTTCAAGGATTTTTAAGCATCTCCTGTAAAGCAATAAAAATTAATTTTTGCGTTTTTTTTTTCTTCAACGGAGGAACTTTTGTCAATTCGTCTTTCTTTAATGGGGTCTAGTTAAGGAAATAATTTATAGGTTTTCCCGGTCGTTAACTGAAGTCCCATTACGATTATTGAAAAGTTTGCTGTTGAAATAAAAATAACCGTAGTACATCGCCATATTGATTTTGTTATTAAGCCCTTTTTGTGGGGAAACTGCTTTTTTTAAGGAGAAAATTAATTAATAAGTCCGTAAACATCTGTGACGTCAATCCCATCCAGTTTTACTACGTGATTGTTTATTTAATCAAGTCTCCGGGAAAATTGGATCAGAAAATACGCGATCTTTCGCGTGTCAAAGTCGTGAATCCCATGAAAATCCTTAAAAACTTTATTTTAAATCTTATGTAAGGTAATCAGATGTTCGAAAGTGCAAAGAGGGACGCCGCTAGATGAGAAATGAACATAAGGTTTATTTTAAAGGTTTTTTTTTCGGGCAAAAAACTGCAAAACCGCAATGTCGACCAATTGAGGAAAAATGACCCAAAGCATAGGATAAAAGGTTTCCATTGCCCAGAAACCCAAAGCTCGTTAAAATGGGTGGTAAACGCTCAAAAACCTTATGAAATTGACGTTTTTAAAGCAGAAAATCGAGAAAAACGCCCTAAAACTCGTATATAAAGTACTAAAAGCCCAAAAATGGCTAACTACCAGAAAAATTTCAGAATCACTATTTTCCCTTGTAGAAAAAGAAAACGAGATTTACTAGATTGAAAGTTACTTTCAAGATAATTTTTGGTAGATATTACAAACTCGAAAAAAATTTCTTTTATCATCCAGAGAAAATTTCGTCTGCGGATTAATTTCTCGGAGGGACCGCAAAAACCGCATATGAACTCCGTCGATTTCGGCTTTTCTTCACTCCCATGACCCTAACCTTCCGGTTTTTTTGTTCTCGAGCATTCTTTTTTGATTATTTTTAATTTTCAAACCGGTATCTTGACCATAATTTTTTTCCAATGTGGAAAAACGTTAGAAACGCGTTTTTTCCTTATTAGTTCACTGTTAGCCTGAAGAGAGGGAGGCAAGCAAAAAAGACTAGTTCGAAGAGCTTCCAACAAAAACCTCCTTTAAGAGAAGTATAAATACTACGGAGGGGGAAGTACAAGAAAGGGGAAGTATCAGGGGGGGAAGTATAAAAATTCGAAATTCAAAAATCGCCCTCGTTAGTTTCTTGTTCACCGTCTAAAAAAAAATTTGGTAAAAATCGGTTGAAAACTGTGGCCGTAAAGTGTTCTGGAAAAAATGCTACGGCCGGCTGGCACCACAGACAAAGTTGAGATCGGTAAAGATCAATATTCGATTTGACCCTCCCCAAAAACCCAACGTGGAGGGTATCACAAAAACTTCTTAAGGAAGTTAGAAAGCCGATCAGATTCATTTAGTATTCAGATCAAGGTTAGAGCCCTGACCCTGGATTTTTCTTCATAACTTCTATTTACTGTATGTTTTTAATGAAAAAACCTTTCTATTCGTAGTTTCGTGTTATTCAAACATTAATATTGTTTTTGAAGCTTTCAATGTAATTACTTCCTTTATCACGCAAAATGGTTATGCGGTAAAGTTAAACGCCCTTGTTAAACATTTTAAGTTTCAACTCAGGAAGTTAGGTTTTTCTATTGTGTATTCGGTATCTCAATTTTATTCGTTTATCTCGCTACTCTAGGTGACTAAACTCAAAACTAGGACATATTATAAAATCTAATGGAAAATGCAGAAGGCTAGAAATACGATGACGCATATAAAAAGTACCTGCAACCTTGGCCGCTCTCTGTACTCAAGGTCCCATCACTTAAAACTGCATTCAACAAACACACTACTGTTTTATGTAGATATTTATCTTTTTAAATAATAATATTTAAAAAATAAATAATTTTTTCTAGTTAAAGAGTAGTAGTTATTCTTCTCATTTTACATCTGTCAATTTTTGACCAACTGTCCAGGAGAATTTTAATAGTTCGCGCCTGGACGATGATAAGGGTGTTTTCTACATTAAAAAAACGATAAAAACGACAAAAAGCCGGTAAAAAAGATTTTAACGCCCGAACACTAAAAACCGGTGTTTCTACGCTAAAAAACGATGAAAACGATCCAAAACCTGTTAAAGAGATGTTTAACGCCGGAACATTAAACCGGTGTTTCTACGCTAGAAAACGATGAAAACAATCCAAAACCAGGTTAAAGAGATGTTTACGCCGGAACACCTAATTAAACCGGTGTTTCTACGCTAGAAAAACGATGAAAACAATCCAAAACCAGGTTAAAAGATTTAACGCCGGATACCTGTTTAAAGTTTCTACACCAGAAATCGAAGAAAATGACCAAAAGATGACGAGCGCCCGGAATCATTTCTAGGAAGATTGCATTTTCAAAATTAAGCTCGTATTGTTTCTAAATGTCAGTCGCGTCCTGAAAAAAGCATTTCAGCGAATCTTTCGAGTATGATGATACTTTATCCTTTTTTTCTCTTCTTGTTGGATAAGATAAATTTATATCATAAAGATAAGATAGTTTGCCGGTAGAGAAGATAAATGTTTTTTAAAACAATTTAGGGTTATGGCTTTTAACATTGAAATTTCACAAAAAAAAAAAAAAAAAAAAAAAAAAAAAAAAAAAAAAAAAAAAAAAAAAAAAAAAAAAAGACTAAAATTTTTTCCTTCGTGTGGACAAACAAGAGACTTCCGGGAAACCAAACACCTGAGTTGGTCGTAAAAAGGTTCTCGACTCAAGGTTGGTAGCGTGATTCAGACTCCCTTAAGATCTCAGGTGCATCCCAGTTTAAAATCCCGTCCCTTCCTTTTTAAAAAAACCCCTCTTCGCCTTTATCGATAGACCCGTCAACCGCTCCTCTCGACCTCGCTTTTATATCCTATTGATATCGATGCACCTGCACCAGAATGACGAAGCTCCTATTTAAACAAAACAAAATAAAATAACCTTTTTTCTGTAGGAAGATGTTAAACTTTAGCAAATTTTTCATACTTCATCAATCATCCTAAAAACCTGAAGGCCGCGCCCCTTAAGCGGATCCATTATTCATCTCCATTTTTTTCATAAAACTACAAAGTTACCTTTTTTTTCTCACCATGTAATTTTATCACCTATGCTAAACTTCTGTATGAAAATTGATTATTTTCGTTCCAAAACTTTTTTTTTGCGATGAGATTTGCTTTGGAATTCGATGCGGAAAGTAACGGAAGTATGAAAGAGCCAGGGAGGAGAAGTAGGAAGGTCATGGTCCCCATTCCGTCCGATCTTCCTCTCTCTTCTGTTTATCTCGGATTACTCGCAAACCTCAAACATCCCCTTAAAACCCCGGAAAGACCCTTAAAACCAGGTGCCTTCAAAATTTGACACCGTTACAAAAATGAAAACGTAAAAAACAGAGCGGATATTGTTAAACTAATTGGCGTCACACCTTTACCCGTTTTAATTACCCGAATGCTACTTTAACGCTCGTAGTGAACAAATTTAATGTTTCGTATTACATACTCGGGGAAAACGGGAGAGAGATGTAATTCAATTTGCCATGGTTAAAACTAATTGACTAATTTTCTTAAGTGGGTTCTTAACTTCAGGGAAAAAAGAGGATAAAAAAATATTCTTCTAATTTATTAATTTTTTTCATGGCGTATTAATTTTTTATGTGATTAGTTATTACTATTTAGGTTTTAAAAATACTGTTTTACCTGCAAATTCCCAACAACCTTCCAAGTTCTCCTTGGCCTCTTTAAAATTCTTGATTTTCAAATAAGTTCGTACTTTGTGGAAATTTTCTTATTTCATTTTTAAAAGATTAGAGCCTTTTCTGATAAAAAGGCGTTATTTTGTTCCCGAATTTTTAGGTAATGAAGATGCTTTGGCGCAATGTTTGATTTCTACCAATAAAAAAAATGAGTATGAGGAATTTTTTTTTCCTTGGAAAATACTTAGTGATTAAAATCGGACAAGGGTTCTGGTACTCTCAGGACTGAAACTGCAAATCTGCACTTGTATATAAAATTTCAGTTGAATCTCTTTTGCTTTGGTTTTGTTTTGGCCCCTGGGGGTTCTTTTTGGCATTTTGCTGGTATATTCGTTAATTAGGATAAAAAAAAATGCAGTGAATAAAAGTGTGTGACCTTGATGGAAATAAGTAGGACTCGCTGCCTTTCACTGGGCAACGGTCTAGACTGGAAGTCTTGAACGAACGAAGGGGTCGTTCAACTCCCTTAGGACTTTTAGGAGTCAAGTGAACCTGGGTGGATCCGCACTCCGGATATCCTAACGTGGTCGAACCTTTTTTTTTTCGTTCTCTCGCTTTTCCCACCAACGCGCTTTGGATGCCGGCCGGTGAGGTGAAAAAATACACAGCGGGAGGGCGGGATGTTGAATCGGCACCGGAAATCTAGCGAGTGGAAAGATTTATGAGATAACATTTTCATTTGAATCTGGGTGAGTTTTTCCGATATTCACACGGAAATGCTCAAAAGATGGCTTAAAAAGGGGAAGAGTCCACGTTTTCCTTCCTTTCATGTTTTATCGTTCCGCCTTTTAAATCGTAGATTAGTATAGGATTCGTGGCTTTATTATCTTGTTAATTGAGTTAGTTTTTCCGATCTTTTATTTTCATAAATCGTGACTGTATTTTGTGAGAGTCTCGTTGTAAATTCGGTGTTTTTGAAACCGTGAAAAAATCTGAAATGCGTAATTACGAATGTTGAAAAAAAAATTCTGTTTCTCGTTCTCACTCGCACAGGGGTTCCTATTCGACCCAGAGGTCGTAGGAAGACGGAACCGGTTCCCATCTCTGTTTTTCCTCTCAAGAGGCATTCCTGTCTTTTTCGATTGTAGTCATGTTGATCGCGCGAGGGAATTTGAAGGCTTATCGACGAAAAGGCGCCTCCCCCGCGGGTTCCCCCCGAGCTCCCACGGCGACCGTCATATCCATCAACGCTCTTTTAACCACTCCTTTTATCGACCCAATTTTTTACCCGGACGAAAAAGATTTTTTTTTATCAGGTTTCTCCTTCCGAAAACATACAAATGTACGCTTATCCTATTAAAACTGTCCAAAAAAATTCCCAAACTAATTAAGTCGAATATTTCTAAAAGCGGACTCGAGATAATTTGAAGGAGGAATAGCGGATGGGTTGTTTTACGGGAGGGAAATCAATTATCGTGGAATCCTTTTAAAAGTGCTAGAAGGCGAAGAATTTAGTATCCGTACCGGATCGAACGGAGCCATTGTCAACACGACAGTGAAGGGAGCCTTTTCCTTTGAACGTTTTATAACACCGTTAGATAATAGATTTTTTTTTTTTCCTTCAGCTTTTTAACCTTAAAATAACCCTTTTTTTTGCAGACTTAAGGGTCCCTTATAGCACTTATACTGCATTTGAAGTTTTGCTCCAATTTTGCTAGAAACTGTTTTTTTTTTTCCTTTTCATTCTTCTAGGAGAAACAATCGAACTATACGAAACTAAAAATATTTTTAGGTTTTAACTTTCATTAATTATACAAGCTCGTTTACTGAAATTTTTTGTTATGATTAAAAATTGGCGTTTTTTCTGATTTTTGAAGAAAATCGCTAGTATTTGAGTAAATATTAGGTGTACAAAATTAAACTCGGCCACAGGGTTTTGAATTTTGTAGATTTTAGCCGAGTTTCATTTTGTACACCTATAGTTCATTTTTTAAAATTTTGAACATTTTAGGCGTTAAAGTCCATCAAAGTTGACCTTCTCCGTGTAAGAAGGTTGAAGTATAACCATTAAGAAGGTTAATTTTTAAAGGCTTGTAAATCGTAAACCGTTACAGATATTGAAAAATGCACTAAATAAAATGTTTGGAAATTCAATTCTCTTTAATTTTTATTCTATTCATTTTTTTCTCTAGGACGCACTGTTTTCAAGATTTTATTTAAAAAAAATTATTTTCCGAAAATGGTGCATCCTAGAAAAAAATAATAAATTAAGTACAAATTTATAGAGAATTAAATTTCCTACAATTTTATTTATTAGGTGTACAAAATGAAACTCAGCCACATGTAATTTGAATTTTGTAGATTTTAGCCGAGTTCATTTTGTACACCTAAAATAAATTCTCATGCCAAATCAAAAAAAAAAAAAAAAAAAAAAAAAAAAATCCTATAGTTTTCTCGCAAAATTAGAAACACTTCAAAGAAAATGCCGCCGTACTAAATACTATAACGGAGCCTCGAGCCACTCTAAGAGGTTTCCCAAAAAAACCTTGCCATCATTCGAAAAATGCAATTTCAAGCCTAAAAGCTCTAATCTTTATCAAAAATAGAGTTAGGTTAAAAAAAAAACTCTTTTTCCCCCAAACTTTGAAATGGTAGATTTTTATGAAATTTGTTATCTTTTTTTTCTTATTTCAAGGGCGTATAAAACGGAAGTTGGGATGAAATCGCATCCGGGATTTTTCATTATCTTATTATTTTTCTTCCATTTTCTTGTAATCTTATCTGCCACCCCCGGACAATTCTTAATTATTCGATTGATTCCGTAACTTCTGAAATTAATTCAAAGCGTAATTTAATCCAAAGGGTCCTCAAAGTTTGAAATCAATTAACGCTTAATTTACGAATAATTGATTACTATTTTAATAATATTAGCATTCTTTTAAATAAATTTTTTTGATATGATACGTTTTTTTTTATTCGTGAGTAATAAAGTGAGGCGTTATTAGATCATCGTTTTAAATTAGTTTGACAAAGAACTGCGAGGGAGATACAGAAAAGAAACCTTTTCTTCTATCATCTTCGTCTTCCCAAAGCAATTTTGCCATAGTGGACATGTCATTCCACCCACGTAAATTGCTTTAGAGATATCGTTTTCACGGACTTCTCCCTTTTTTTCTTTTTTTTTTTCAACTTTTCGGTCGATTTTTGTTGATAATATATGTCACAGGATTTGTGCTGATACAAATTATTTGGACATGAAAAATATTGAAAGCTACGTTCCTTCTCATCAACTGATTCGGCGATTTTTATACTTATTTATTTTTTTTTTCTCCCCCATGTTTTATTTATTCATCAGTTTTCAATAAATTAACTCCTACATAAAATGAGGGCAAGCATCGACCGTAATTTTTTAATTAATTAGATAAATAGGTCATATTGCGCAATAAAATGAAGGTTTGCACAAAAAATTTGTTGATGTTAATTTTCTTTATGTTATGAAATTGTGTAATAACTCGGTGTTTAGAGCCTAAATAAAATTTTCTCGCTTGGAATGAAATTATTCAATTTTATTGAGGATAAATTCTATCATTTTATTACTATTGTAAAATCTCGTAAAGAAGGGATTAGTTTGTATAATAAACGATTTTTAAACTGCGGCTTTATGATAATTGATTTTATGTTTTTTCATTATTTTCTAAATACGAGAAGACCTTACCTTGAACTAAGCGTATGTATTTAAATTGCATGAAAAATCGTTAAATTCTGAGGAAAAAAGTTAATAATTTATTCGGCAACCTGATTGGTGCTTTGTAGGTTTTTATCTTTTTACTAAGAATTTATTTAAAAATTGATGGCCACATGAATAATCGGATTGAGTCCGTACTAGGCTTATTTTAAAGATTATAAGTTGTTTTTTTTTCGCTAGGACCTATAGTTTCTGAGTTATCGCTACAAAACTAAAAGCAGCACTTCAAAATTACAGAATGAACTTTTGATTAAAAAAGCCATTTTTGGCCTATATGATATTTAAGTCGGGAGAAAAATTGGAAAAAAGAAACCGCCACTGTTGAGTTAAAACATAAAATTCAGGGTAAAAATCGTATTTTTAGGGAGCATAAAATATGAGAGAGAAAAAAGTAATATTTTGCATAAAAATATAAAAATCAGGAAAATCTTAACTTGATATTGCTTTGTTCTACGTTACAATCTGGTTTCCTGGAGCATGCGCAGAACCGTCAAATTTGACGGATAAATCGTTGTGCGCATGCTCCGGTAGGTCGAAAAATTTAAAATCTGCAGTTGGAACAAAGCTCGAGGATATAAAAGGGGGAGAAATAGTTAGATTCTGTTTGGAAAACATAATCCACCAAATTAAACTATCACTACTTTAGACACTTAGACAGGATGGATTTAAATGTTCGCTTGGGAAGATCCCGCTTGCTTGAACTTGGGAACTCTATCTGGGTTGAAGCAATTTTTTGATTTCTTTCAAATGAAGATATTTCCGTAGGGTGGGAAAAATCTGCTAGTTTTTTTTCTCTCATTTTTTAATGTCCTCAACTCGCGAGGATAATAAGCGTGTATGTCAGTGAGAGAGTACATCAACCCTGATGCGTTGTTATTCACCAGTGGAACCCCCCCGTCCATTTTCTCCGTCCATCCACCCTCGCGAGTCTTGACGATTCCCTCACCGCAGAGCTCTCCCACTGACAGTAATAATAGGCTCCGAATATTACTACAAGAGGGGGACCGGTTACAAATGGAATAACTCCGGATAGTCGTCACCCAACTTGGGATTTACATACCCGGCTACTCCCACAACCTTTTTTTTTACTCTTTTCGCTACACCTGTTTTACTGCCCTGATTCCTCTATGAAATTGCTTCATTTATCATCAAGGATACCTCCATTTAAAAAATAACTCGGCCAATGTTTGGACCGTTTAATTAAAAAAATTTTTTTTTACAAATTGTCAGATGATATAGACTAGATGAAACAAGACATATTCATGATAACATAATGGCGTTGCTATGACAGTCTATTAATTCAAAAGGCTATTTAACCGCGTAATCGCTTCGGATTCATCGATTCGTAAGAAAACAAAATTTATAAATCGTCAAGTCATTGTTTTGGCATGATGAGATTTGTGTTTTTTGTGTTTATGGGTGACGGGTTACTTAATGCGAAGGTCTGGCACCTTCCCAGAGGTCATCTTTTACTGTCGCCGATAGATTAGCGTGCAAAGTGCATTGTCACCAGAAAAAGAACGGGCCATTTGCTCCGAACAAGACGTTGAAAAGGGAAGCTCGTTAATCTCCCTTTTGATTTCACCTTAAAACGAGTCCTTTGAGGGATCACCAATAATAATATGGTGTAAATAACTCTGGCGTATTTAGCGGGAAACGACTGGGAGGCTACGGAGTAATTAGTGCTCCTAGATTACTGTTATTATTTTACCCTAAGAAACATTTTTTTCTTTACCCCTAAAGTTCTAAAAACGCCAATTTTGAGCTTTCCAAATATTTTCTTTTTTTTAAAAAACATTTGAAATTCAAACAAATCATCATTGAATCATTGGAGACATAAAAAAAAGTGGAAGCAATAAAAACTTGATATAGACTTCAAAAAGGTCGTTTTTGACTCATCACTGATGCGATATTATTTATCATCTTGGGTTTTTACGTTGGGTGCGGTAAAGAACAGTCGCTTAGCTCATGAAATCACGAAGACTTGAGGTTTTCAATCTTAAGTTATATAGTAGTTCATTTTTTCAAAATTTTAAACATTTTAGGCGTTAAAGTCCATCAAAAGTTGACCTCCGTGTAAGAAGGTTATTGAAGTATAACCATTAAGAAGGTTAATTTTTAAAGGCTTGTAATCGTAAACCGTTAAAGATATTGAAAAAATGCACTAAATAAAATCTGTTGGAAATTTAATTCTCTTTAATTTTTAATCTATTCATTTTTTCTCTAGGACGCACTGTTTTCAAGATAAATTTATTTAAAAAAAAATTATTTTCCGAAAATGGTGCATCCTGGAAAAAATAATCAAGTACAATTTATAGAGAAAACTACAATTTTATTTATTAGGTGTACAAAATGAAACTCAGCCACAGGGTAAATTTGAATTTTGTAGATTTTAGCCGAGTTTCATTTTGTACACCTAATAATTAAACTTTTTGACCCCGATTTGGGAGTTTTATGAATTTTTCATGGTTTATAGATAATAAATCATTTTTTGTCATCTTTATTGTGAAATGGCCTTCAGTTAATACTAGAGAGGACAGCGCTTGAAAATAGGATGGCGTGAGGCTATTTTAATAAAAATTACCTTGTGGGTAAAAAGAAAAGTCTAATTTACTTTCCGTATTTCAACGCTTTACGACTGTAAAACTGCCCCGGAAAATTGGCAGGAATGCGTTTATTTTCGACGAAAGAAAAAGGCGTATTTTTAGAAGAAAAAAGTGACTCCAGAGGGAATGCAGGTGGGCCCGTTACTTGGGAATTCCGAACTAGGCTCAAAAACAAATCGCATTTTGTACGCCAACTTTAATAGGGTTGTTTCGGTTGTTTTTTAAAAGCGGAGACTCCTAAAAAATATTATAAAAAGGCCAGCGAAGCTTATAATTCAATTTTATTGTTTGAACTTGTCGCAGTACGTAAAATACGAGTTGGGTTTTCCGAGCTTTCTCGTCCCGAGCCACTTTCCCAGAGTTTCCGCAACGTTATCATCTTTTTATTGATCTACTCTGTTTACTTTTTTCATTTTTAAATAAATCGAAAATTTTCCTCCCCATAAGCTTTTTTTTAATTGAAAAAATCGACAGTTGGGAAGCTAGGAAGCCTTATACCGGTAGCATTTTACAGGGGGAAAAAGGGGGTTAATTTTAAGAAATTCAATATAGCCTCATCGAATATCCATAATATAATTTTAATTATGTTATTATTAAAACCCGCCATGTGTCGCCTTAAAAAAATTTTTTTCCTTGATTGTCCTCATCTTTTGTACGTTTTTAGGTTGAAAAATATTCCAGCTGAAAGGCTGAATAGTTTCTTTTACATGATGGAGCACAATAGAACCGTGACAGAAAATATATTTAACAACTTTGACGTAAAAAAAAAATGAAAGAAATTTTTTTTGAGCCTTTGATCCACCTCCGGCTTTGATAATTGAACTCTCGATTAGATTAAAGTCGTCAATTTTTATCGAAAGATAGGATTCAGGAAAATTCCTTTTGATTTTAGTTTTTGCCCTTTTTTTCTCCACCCACGTTGGGAATTCCATTTTTATGGCGGGGTCGTTCCGGGGTCCCATCCACTAAATTATACGATAACAAACGAATAGAATGAGCTTTGGAAACGTTCCAGAAGTTATCCGGGCGTTAAAGTGAACGAGACCTGTCAGCCGATCGATTACCAAAAGACTCACGAACTGAAGCCAAGTTAATTTTGTTTTATTAGATATTGAATAACTTCATTCGTAAGAACTTTTTCGTCTCACCCACCCGAAAAATGGACTTGGCTCAACGTTCCCACCGATTATAAAAATTTTGTGGTGAAAAGAATAAGATCTTGTTCCCGTAATTTGAAGTATTTTTCAAGTTGTGATCTAAGTGGATTCTTCGGAAGTCAAGTTGAAGAAAGAAAAAAGTCATTTAAATTCCTTATTTAGAGTCGCTCTAGAATCTTCATTCTTCCCGAGTACAATATGGCAAGCCTAGAAAACAGTTAAATGTTTCCGTCCTAAAAGAAAGTCAACCGGGGCTACCGCGTTTTACTTTTAAAAAAAAGAGACCCCCCATGTCTAGGGTAGCTTTCCTTGGGTTCAATGCCCGGATAATTCGCGGTGCACTTACCCTAAACCCGAAAAGTGTAATTAATTTAATTGGAATCGGTTTCGGTCTATGAAACGTTGAAACGTGGTTCCTTCATTTCCTATACGAACAACGGTTTATTTATTACATTTCCTACCCGATATTTTCATCAATTCATTTCCGAATGGACTATTTCCGAGATTAAAGTGTCCAAAGATGCTAATTTAGGTGCACGAAAGGTATTCACTTTTATTTTACTGCTTTTAGACGGGAAACTGTAGTTTTGCGGCTCTCTGGAGGTACTGCGCTGATTCCTAAAGCTTATATATTGAAGCGGAGTTTTTTCCTTCTTGAGGCCCCGAGGCATGACCACACCCTTGCCCTCCGCGCAGCTGAAGATGATAAAAGTCGCCTATTTAGCAAAATATTCACCGCGATAAAAATCATGAGCAAAACAAACTACGTGAAATGGCAAGAAATAACGTGGAAGAAGAGATTGCTATCATGTTGGAAGACCGAGAAAATTTGGAAAAAAAAAGCCTAAAAGCGTGTTTCCAGGCAGAAAGACCCAGGAAAACGTCCGAAAATGTGATAAAAGCTGGTGGTTCTCGAAGTAGAGACCCAAAAAAAAAACGCCCGAAAATCTTACATTAGGTGTACAAAATGAAACTCGGCTAAAATCTACAAAATTCAAATTTACCCTGTGGCTGAGTTTCATTTTGTACACCTAATAAATAAAAATTGTAGGAAATTTAATTCTCTATAAATTTGTACTTAATTATTTTTTCTAGGATGCACCATTTTCGGAAAATAATTTTTTTGTGAAATAAATTTATCTTGAAAACAGTGCGTCCTAGAGAAAAAATGAATAGAATAAAAATGAAAGAGAATTGAATTTCCAACTGATTTTATTTAGTGCATTTTTTCAATATCTGTAACGGTTTACGATTTACAAGCCTTTAAAAATTAACCTTAATTGGTTATACTTCAATAACCTTCTTAACGGAGAAGGTCAACTTTTGATGGACTTTAACGCCTAAAATGTTCAAAATTTTGAAAAAAAAAAACAAAATGAAGGCTACTACAAATGAAATTTACCTGTGGCTGAGCTTCATTTTGTACACCTAATAAAATGGGTATTTCTTCTAGTAGAGACCCCGTAAAATGCCGGTTTCTAGGCAGAAAGGCCCAGGAAAACGCCCGGCAATCTTGTAAAAGGGTGTTTCTCGAAGCAGAGACCCCGTCGAAGGCCCGAAAGGGTCTTCCTAGGCAGAAAGACCAAGGAAAACGCTCGACATCTTATAAAATGGGTGTTCTTGTAGAGACCCGAAAAGGGTGTTCGCAGACAGAGAAATCTCGCTGTACAACGGTGCTTGAATGATAGTCTCTAAAGAGGTTTCTGGTGGTTTTTGGCTTATACAGACCCAAATTAATAATCTAAATTAAGCCCACAAAATTCACTTGGCAGTTTCTGTAGCATTTTATTCACAAAAACCTCTCTTTGAGGAAGTTAAAAACAATCAAAACGATTCAAATAAAGGCTCTTTTCTATCCATTAATTAAAACCTCTCTGAGCGTCGTTTCTCGGTTTAAACAAATCGATACCTTTCAACATATTAAACGGGAATCAATTATACAAATAATATTTCAATAGAGGGCCCTAGGGAGGGATTGAGAAGAGAAAAATAAGTTGATTGACCCTCGGAAGGAGGGATCTTACACGCTCTCTGGATAGGTAATGGGCATTAATTAGGGACATTCCACGCTACTCTGCTTCTCCTCTAACCAACTAGCGTACGCATCACTAAAACTACGAATCGAAACCTTTTATCAGCAACTCATGTGTATCCCCCCTGGGGGGTGGGGGGAATACTGCAATATTTTCAAATGGGAAATATTTTTAATTATTTTTTCTCTGAGTAAGCGAGAAAGCTTGGAACGGAACAAGTTTCACACTCGAGGTTGAACGGGACTTCAAATCCGGTATTTCTCCCGTTTTTTAAATGGCGTCAAATTAAATTTTTTCTCCGTTCCACAAGTGGGACGAAGTCCTCATTATTTTAACTTTGACCTGTGGTAAAAATGCGGGTAGATTTCTTATTAAAGTGACCTCCCTTATAGGGGCGGATATTGAAACAAATTTACTTGTCGACACCTAAAATAATTGGATGATCTATTTAAAGTTTTTAGTCAGGACTTTTGCTAATTTTTTTTTTTTTGTTTCAGGGTAGCGGTGGGGGTCGTTGCTCAATGAAAGGTGGTAGGGGTGGGAGCGGGGGGGCAGGGATGGCAGCAATCGCTGCAGGACAAGGAGGCGGCGGCGGGTACAGGCCAGCTGTTTGGGGAGCGCCGGAGCCAATAACCAAGTTTTTTCAACCAATACGCAACTTAGGTTTTCACCACATAACCACCAACCTTACGGATCTAATACGAATACGGTAAGCAAAATTCAAATTTTTAAAAATCTAGTGGCACCACTGATTCAGCGATTTCTTCAGGCTGTGGTGGACTTAGTGGATTAGAAAGTTTATGACCCTTTTGGAACTTTGGAAAAGCAAAATTTGCTGCACGACCCTTTTTAGTTTTCGGAAAATGTTCTTACCTTTCTAATTTTCACCGTCCACTTTAGCTGTAAGGATAGAAAGTAAAATTCTAAGCTTTAAAATGATCTTGACACGGTTAAAAATTAACGAAGATACACATTTATCGACTTGTAAGGGTACCTCTTTATCAACTTGAAGAATAGCTTTGTTCCAACCGCAATTTGAAACTCCTGGAGCATGCGCAGAAGGATTTGAACGTCAAAATTGACGTCGGATGACTTCAGATTGTCCGTTCTGCGCATGCTCCAGGAGTTTCAAACTGCGGCTAGAACAAAATTTGAGTTTCTGGCTCATATTTTGGTGTTTTCGGATCTCTGAGCTTGTGATTAATAATACTTGGTTTTTGGACTTAAAATGCCTTTTTTCTTGACCTAGATTCGGTGTACTTCTCCTCCGTTATACTTCCCCTCCTTATACTCCTCCATTGTACTTCCCCTCCCTCCCCCCCCCATTACTTCTTTTTTATATATTTTTAAGTTAAGTTTTCGTTGGAAGCTCTTCAAACTAGTACTTTCTACAGTTTTTGTTTCCCCCTTAGGCTACTACCCGCTCGGTAGTCCCGACTGCCCTGTAATTTTTACAAGGTACTAAAACCAATTTGTGTGGATGGGACCTAACCGCTATTTATTTGGTTAACGTCAGTCCTGAATTCGAAGAAAAGTTTGCCCCGGATGGGATTTAAATTCCCTCTTTTGCAAAGGGACTAATAGGATTCAGACGGACGACTGAATAATGCATGTGTGAGGAAGCATTCAGGAATGCGGAAGAGTTTGCTTGATACGAATTCCTGCATTTTCCATGGTGTAGAATAGATGTCGCCTTTTCTACGTCACTCCGATTTCAAAACGTTTCCATCACCGGCCGTTAATATTTCCCTGTCATCCACGAGAAAAAGCAACCTTGGAATATTCAACTTGAAATTTCGTGTTTTTGTCATCTACAAAGTTCGATTATCTCATGGTGGGAATATTCGAGGAAAGGGTGAGAAGAGGAAGAAATGGATTGTGAGAAGGCCGAGCCCGGTTCAACGTACGGGTTTGGGTGCTCGCCAAAGCCGTTCCTTCTTTCCTACTTTTTTCGGTCCCAAACCCGGCAAAACAACATTCACTTAACATGTAAACAAGCGCTGTGCCTTCTTTCTGTTAAAAAAATTTTTTCCCGTTATTTTAAAGTTGTTCATAGTGTTTTTTAAATCTGTAAAAAGTTTGTCTCCTTTTGTTTAACTACTTTTACAGATCGTAACAACTCATGCTTAAATAAGTCACGAAAGAGATAAAAAAAAATAGTAACTCCTCCATTATTGGCGAAACTTTCAGACTTTAACACTTCTCACTCTAGAAAAAGCCAAGTTTTACTTTTTTTTACAGAATAAAAAATCCTCTATTTCCGAGCTGTGAAAAATCGTGAAATCCCGGAAACTAATTATAATCAAAAAGGGGGAGAAGCGGTTAATCATAGGGATTGATGATTTACGAGTTCAACGCTTGAAAATGGAGAAGGTCGGTTTCTAATTGGCCGACGCGAAAATGATAAATAATTTTTTTTTTTTTTAAACTTTGCAAAATATTTTTTCTTTGTTTAACTTTCATCCCGATTTGTTGAACCGGAGGGTTTGATCCGTTTTACAAGTGGAGCTAATTAGGTTCGAGATGTCTCTTTAACACCATTACTAAGCAACTTTTGTCCTCCCTTCGACTCAATAAGGGGAGGCTCTTTGGAAATTTACTAAGTATGGAGTTGAAATTTACTAAAGAGGTTGATAGAGCCTCCGGAGTCCGACCCCCACCCACTGGGTGTATTACTCTATCGATCCTCCAACATAGGACCCTCCCTTTCACGTCGACTTTACTCTTTTTTTTTTTTTAAATTCCCTTAAGCAAACCATGATTTAGTAATGGTTGAAAACCTAAAAAAGCATTATCTCCTTAAAAATAATGACACTACAGTAGAAAATTCGACAAAACGTTTGTTAGTTTAAAAATCACCTTTTTCCAAATCTGTTTTAATGTTCTAATCTATTGCGTCCAGCTGATCCGAATCTTCTCAATTTTCCTTAGCCATCCGCCCAATTTTAAGATACTTCCGAAAAGCAGGGGGAAAAGTGAATTTTTAAAAGGCTAAGGTCTCTTTTGATAATTTCCTAATAATTGAAATCGGATGATTTTTAAAGTGGTAGGAGGGCAACTTTTTCTCTGTCTATTTAACTGGGTACCTATAATCTTCGAAGTTCACCACATCCTTAGAGCCGAAAAAATCTACAAAAATTAAAGTACTAGAGAAGAGCTGCCAACGAAAACTTCTTTACAGAAGTAAAAATAGGTGGGGGAAGTATAAGGAGGGGAAGTACTACGGGGGAAGTATAAAGGAGGAAGTACTACGCAGGGAAATAAAGGAAGGGAAGTATAAAGGCGGGGAATTATAATGGTTGGAAGTATAACGGGGAGTATAAGGGAGGGTATATCGGGGGGAAGTTTTATTTTCGAAAAATTTTCCGAGTTTTTTTTTTAAGTTTGCGCTTTTTTTTCCAAAAAATTTCTAAGTTCTTTTTTTTTTTCTTTTTTTTTTTTTTTTTGAAAATATTTCTAAGTATGTATCAAGGTAGAATAATGGGATTTTGCCCAAGAGAGGTACCTCTCGTAAGGCGGGAAGTATGGAATTTCTCCCTACTAAAATGATAATTAGTGTAAAAAAAAAGGATCATTTTTTACACCAAAAATTCTTTTAAAATATAAGGAGTAATTGGTGAAAATTGGTGAAATCGGACCAACGTCCAAAATTTTAAACAGACATATCTCCGCCATTTTTTCGAAATTTAAGAATCGCCCTCGTTAGTTTCTTGTTCACCGACTGAAGAAAAATTGAAAATCTGGTGAAAGCGGATGAAAACTGTGGCCGTAAAGTGTTCTGGAAAAAATGCTACGTCCGGCCGGCGCAGACAAAGTTGTGATCGGTAAAGATCATTTGACCCTCCGGGGTCTGGGAGAACCTTCCCCAAAAACCAGACATAGAGGGTATCACAATAACTTATTTAAGGAAGTTAAAAAGGGCTTTAGTAGAGCCTAGTTTTGAATTCATTGTTGCATTTTTGTTCCCAATAATGTCCTCTATGTAGGGAAATGATTGTTATTAAAATTGTGAGGTTATAACCTTTACCTTAGCCGGGGGTTTCAATTAAATCCACGAGAACGGCGTAGATTAAACCCCTCCGCGATATGAATAATTCCGAACCGTCCTACCCCTGCTTTCGACCTGGGATTAATCTGTAGAGAAATTTCGTGGCCACAGTTTACATAAAATTGCCCTTTTTTATCGGTATTTGATATCGTCTAGACATCGACAGATATCAATTAGCAAACAATTTTTTTTCTGGAAAATTTTTTTCCGGGGTCTGGATCAGTTCCAAAAGTTCCCATCAGCGCTTCGCTTCTTCTGCCAACTTCTCCGCAATTGTCAAAGTTCAACATTTTCCTTTAAAAAATGTTTCCATTTCAGTTTTTTTGGGGTTATCTTTCTCAGAGAGCGCCTTATGAAGTATTCATAAAGCTACATTGAAGAATAAAGTTTCGAGACAGACGACAAAGGGTGCATAAAAAGCGAAATTACGCACGCTTTCCTGTCCTGTTTCCATTCAAAAATACGAATAAAAAAAATTTGCCCTCCCGTATTTTCGCGTGTTTGAACTTAAAAATCCCCTACAACCACGTAAAAGCATCATTAACAAAACAAATTATTCAATGATTCTTCGTGTTTCATTTTTTTCCCAAAAAAATTTTGATTGTATAACACGCGATCCTATAAAAGTGTCTTTTCAGAATACTCAAGAAGAAAAAAAAGAAAGAAAGAAAATAGTGAGATGCTTAAGGGTTAATTTATAATCCGACAAAAAATGCAGCTTCAAAGGGGTTCAAGTTACTAAAAAAGGGTTCAGGATTTTTTACCGCCTCTCACACAAAAAGGAGAAGCTTAATGGTTTCTTAGTATGACAATTTTGACTCATTTTAGGCTATACGATTTAGAACATTTTGTTTCATTAGCCTTTGTTCAAAAAAATCTCCACATTTCACTTTTAAAAAAGCCGCGATTGGGTGGAGACGTGCAGAAAGTTTGGATTTAAGCATTTTTTGTCCGAAAAACGGGATATTGGGCTTTTTGTCCTCAGAATTCCGGAAGTTCCGAGGTTTCTTAACTACTTACGATTACGAAATTATGACGGACAGATCCGACTTAACTTTCTTGATAAAAAAACGAAATTAGTCACCCGGCATCCCCAAATGTGATTCATCGTACTTGGTAAAAAATAACTTCCTTTTGTACACCTAGTAGTTATTTTTTCAAATTTGAACATTTCAGGCATTAAAGTCCATCAAAAGTTGACCTTCTCCGTGTAAGAAGGTTATTGAAGTATAACCATTAAAAGGTTAATTTTAAAGGCTTGTAAATCGTAAACCGTTACAGATATTGACAGCACTATAACAGTTGGAAATTAATTTCTTTAATTTTTCTATTCATTTTTCTCTAGGACGCACTGTTTCAAGATAAATTATTTTTAAAAAAAATTATTTTCCGAAAATGGTGCATCCTAGAAAAAAATAATTAAGTACAAATTATAGAGAATTAAATTTCCTACAATTTTATTATTAGGTGTACAAAATGAAACTCAGCCAGGGTAAATTTGAATTTTGTAGACCTAATAAAAAGGTAAAAACGATTTGGAGAAGGAATTTTTTAAACTCATCCTTCCAGACGTCAAGAAGGGACTGAAAATTATCACCATTCACGCCTTCTTTAACGGTCCGAACCCTCACGTAACTCGGTACCGTTGAGTCAATTTTGTCGCAATTTTAAATTAAAGGACTAACCGAAGTTTTTTAGGTTTCTACGTTTACAATAATCCTTGTAGCTTTCTTATACGAGTTTTCCCTCTTTTTTCCCGGGTTAACCTTTAGGGCGCACGTCACTCCCTTGGAATTGCAAATAAACAACGCTCGGCTCGTATCCAATATCCAAGGATAAAGGATAGGGAGGAAAAAGAGAGGCGAACGAAGTCTTAAAAGAATAATAAGAAGGGCGTTCACTACTTTTCTTTATATATCAAGTTGTAATAAGCACTTTGCGAAAAACGTCCTTTTTTTATTAGGTACAAAATGAAACTCGGCTAAAATCTACAAAAATTCAAATTACCCTGTGGCTGAGTTTCATTTTGTACACCTAATAAATAAAATTGTTGGAAATTTAATTCTCTATAAGTTTGTACTTAATTATTTTTTTCTAGGATGCATCGGAAAATATTTTTTTTTAAATAAATTTATCTTGAAAACAGTGCGTCCTAGAGAAAAAATGAATAGAATAAAAATTAATGAGAATTAAATTCCAACAGATTTTATTTAGTGCATTTTTCAATATCTGTAACGGTTTACGATTTACAGCCTTTAAAAATTAACCTTCTTAATGGTTATACTTCAATAACCTTCTACACGGAGAAGGTCAACTTTTGATGGACTTTAACGCCTAAAATGTTTAAAATTTTGAAAAAAATGAACTACTAGGTGTACAAAATGAAACTCGGCTAAAATCTACAAAATTCAAATTTACCCTGTGGCTGAGTTTCATTTGTACACCTAATATTTCTGAATATTTATTTTTAATTGCTTATTATTAAATGATTAATTAATGTGACTATTTAAGGAGACATATTAGTAATAGTTTGTCCTTGTCCGGACTCCTTTTCAACCCGGGTTTCCCCTCTTGTGTCGCCGAGATGAGATAAAGGAGGAAATGACGTCGGGCGGAAGGCGACACCCCCACTCTTTTTAACTTCTCTTTCACTATGTAATCACACTTTAGTCATTGATATGAATTTCGTGAAAGGCGAGGTTCCTTTTTAATATTGAAAGGGGCGGGGGGGACTTGAAAAGCCGCAGTTTTGAATATTGAGAACTCGCGTCCCCTTTAGGGAATTCCACGGTCTTGTCTATCCGTCTCAAAGAGGCTACCTTGTTAAAATTCAATATGAAACTTCTACCTCTCACGTCTCAAAACAACGTGCTTATTATAAAAGCTTTTTTTTATCTTATTAGCCGGATGAAAGAAGAAAAAAATGATGATGGAAAGCCTAGAAGTTAAGGACTTGGACATTTAAGAGTCTACAAGCCTTGATTACATATCGGAGCGACAGAAAGACAAACCCAATATTAGGGTTTTTTTGCGGCCAATAGACTCTTTAAATCAATCGTTGATGTTGTTTCCCGGGTAAAAAACCGTTAAAAAGGCCCCAAAATCCGGTGGATAGGGCGTTTTTTGCTGATAGACTCTTGGAAAGGTCATAAACGTCATTTGCCGGGGGAAAAAAAAACGCCGAAAACGCTATGAGTAGGGCGTTTCTTGGCCGATGGAGTCTAGAAAACATGATAAAGCTATTTTTTGAATACAAAAAAACTGCGGAAAGCGCCCGTAATTAAAGGACGTTTCTTGGCCAATAGAAAATGATGATAAAGGCAGTTTCTTTGAAAAAAACCATCGATATGACCAAAAATCCGATGTAAAGGGCGTTTCTTTGCCGATAGACTCTTGGAAAAAGAAATGAACGTTGTTTGCCGGGGAAAAAAACGCCAAAACGCTGGAGGGGCGTTTCTTGGCCGATGGAGTCTAGAATCAATCATAAAAGCTATTTTTTTAAATAAAAAAAACTGTGGAAAACGCCCTTAAATTAAAGGACGTTTCTTGGCCAATAGAAAATGATCATAAAGGCAGTTACTTTGGTTTTAAAAAAAAATTACCATCGACAAATCCGGTGAAAAGGACGTTTTTTGGCCGATAGAAATCTTAAACGGTATTTCTTGGATAAAAAATTGTAGAAAACGCCAACAATTAAATTACTTTCCTTGGCCGTTAGAAAACAATCATGAACGGTATTTCTTGGATAAATATTGCAGAAAATGCCCGAAACTTAAGTGACTTTCATTGGCCGATAGAAAATGACTATAAAGGGTATTTCTTACGCAAAAAAAACTGTCGAAAAACGCATCCCCAAATCCCTTACTACGGGCCTGATATAATATTCAATTGGCACAGATCTTTTTTATTTTTTTATTTTATTGATCCACTAGATTTATTGATCTATATTACATTGGCGAGCAGATATTTTAAAAGCTTTTTTTTAATTGAAATTCACAGTTAAACCGCTTAGATCCGTCGGTATTTCCATTGCATAATACGATTAACTCACGAAGTGCACGTGTTTTGCATCTTTGAATCCGTAAGTTTTTCATTCAAGGGCGAATATAATAAATTAAAAATTCAATTGAAATTCAGAAATTCAGTAATCAGAAAATTCAGTTCAATTGAAAATTGGAATAAATAAGCTTCAAAGAAATAAAAGTCGTGGATACCTTAAGAAAGAAAAACAAATTTATTACGAAAATAAAATACTAAATTGTGAAAATGATCCAGTAAAAATTTGGAAGCAATTAAAAAAACTTGTCAATCCAACCGAAGGCAAACTATCTGTGATAAATTAAAAATAAAAAAATGAAATCTTTGAAGAGTCTATATCATTATCAAATAACTTAAACGCTTATTATAAACAGCATTGTTGAGCTAGTGAACAAAACGTAAATATGGGTGCAAAATTTAATGATATCTGTGATATACCACTAAATTCTGTGATAATAGTCTAAAAATTTAAGCATGTAAGTGAAATAGAAATAAATAAGCTAATCTCTAGTCAGAAAAAGAAAAGTAGTCCCGATGGTATAAACAAATTAGTTTTTCAAAAAAGTTGGGATATCATAAAAAATTTTTTTGCATATATAAACAATCTTTAGATACTGGTGAAATTCCTTTAAAAATGAAATGTTCTGTGATAACACCAATACCAAAGAAACAGCCAGTAAAGGTGGCTGAAGATACTCGTCCTATAAATATGTTACCCCTACCTGAAAAAATTTTGGAAATAGTAGTTTATAATCAACTAATAAAATTTTTTGAAGAAACAATATATTAAGTGCAAACCAATCAGGTTTCAGAAAAGGCCATGGGACTGAAGGAACCATACAATCAGTGTTAAATGAATGGAAAGGAAACTTAGACTCTGACAAAAAAACAGTTGGTGTTTCATAGACCTCACGAGAGCTTTTGAAACAATAGATAGGGACAGACTATACTGAAACTAAAATTCTATGGTATTGGAGAGAAAGTCCTGAGATGGATAACAAATTACCTCAAGGACAGAAAACAGGTAGTCAGATGGGACAAGGTGTTGTCGGAGGGGCAAGCAAACGACCTGGGGTCCCTCAAGGAAGTGTGCTTGGCCCTCTATTATTTATAATTTTTATAAATGACCTCCCAAAGTGCTTAAAATATTGTAATGTTAAATTATTTGCAGATGATGCTTTAATATATTTTCTGACTGTGATATTGAGCTGTGGTAACAAAATAAATTATGACTTAGATATTATAAATAATTGGTTATGTGAATGGGCTGATATTGAATGCATCAAATCAAAATGCATGTTAATCTGTAAAAAAAACTATCTACTGATATAACAAAAAACTTTAAAATAAAAATAGGCTGTGAACAAATAGAATGGGTTACAATATAAATACTAGGGGTTCAAATAGATTATAAAGCTGACATTTAATGAACATGCAAATTAGTCATAAAAAAATAGGTAAAAAATTAGGTTTTTTAAATAGATTAAGATTCTTACCTGAAACTTCAAAAAAAACATTGTACAATAGTCTAATTCTACTCACCTAAATTATTGTAGTACAATCTTATATACACTAATAAAGGAAATTTAGAAAAAATACAAAGGCTGCAAAATAAAGGTATGAAAATTATATTAAATAAGAATAGAAGAACCCATACTGCAGAACTATTGAAAAGTTTAAACTGGTTAGATGTAAAAATATCTATACATGCATGTTATGATATTTATATGGAAAGCGCTGTGTGAAAAGTTACCAAATGTAAACATAACTCGTTTGTAAGAAAAGTAAATGAAGTACATAATCACAATACCAGACAAATGAGCATATGTATATAGATCGAGTCAAAAAGTGCAAATTATAATACAATATTTAAAGATGGCATAACTGAGTTTAATAAGTTACCTGATGAATAAAAAATGTACAAAATTTCAAACTTTAAAGTCTTTATTAAAAATACATTGTAAAAAACATATAAAACTGAATTTGTAAAACTTGTAAAACTAGCTATTAGCTAAAATAAAAAAGTTAAAAAAAAAAAAAAAAAAAAA